>JARGCV010000327.1:1955000-2120752 GCA_034064705.1 Bothrops alternatus
CCCCAGTGATGGTATTAGCAGAATGTGTGGCATCTTATCCCACCCATTCACATCTAGCCGCATCATGGGACCATTTCAGTCGCAAACGTCCCTGACCCAGGGCCCATAACCCTCCAGATACCTGGATTCAGTTCTCTGAAGTGTCAGCAATGAACTGTTGTAAATTCAAGACTACTTGTATTGTTACCCCCCTGTTCTTCTCATTCCTTTCTGACATCTTTTCTACTTTGCATTAAAAGATCTCTAGACTGATCACTTCAGTGGGATTTGGGAACTGGACCAAGGCTTTCGGGAAATAAGCCAAGAGAACCCCTGAATTCATCAGCCAGTGTACAAATCCATGTTTCTCTTAAACTCTTTGTTTCCAGAAGAGACCTCAGGCTTCTTACCTTGCTTTGGTCCCAGCTTTCTCACCTTCTACGGAAGCCAAAAGGAGTTTCTGAATCCAGCTGAATCTCCTGAGAAACGCAGGATTCAGGCGGTAAATTTGACCCATTAACCAAGCAAAGTCTTCTGAGGGGAGGTCTAAAGTGGACTGTCCATTTCTCCTGAAAAGCTAAGCAGACTTATAGGATTATGGCACATACATTCGGAAAGAGGTCAGCCTTGCCTGCTTGTCCGTAGGTTTAGGGCTATCCATTTACTGCAGGGGTGGGGAACGATGGCCCTCGTATGACTTCTGGACTTCAACTGGCTCAGGAATATCCTGGGAGTTGAAGTCCACAAGACCTAAAAGGGGCCCTCATTCTCCACCCCTGATTTAGTGGATAGACCCTCTGCAGCACAGACCTGAAATTTAGGCACCTTTTTTTGGCAGTTAAGAATTTTCAGGAGCAAAATAGGTGGTGGAGATATGTAAGCTCCATTGTCAAGGCAACAAGAGGTGAAACATTTTTTAAGTCTAGAACATTCAGATAGCATTTGGAAGCAGCTCAGGCAGACACCTCTGTGATTCCCTGCAGTATAAGTAGAGGAAAGAGTTCCAGCACAATTAGACTTGCAAGATCTCAATAAAAGTAATTTTAACCTTTCTGTGAAGTTGATGTCTTGGTCTGATCTCTTATGTTTCAGGCTTTCCTAATCATGCAGTCAGGAATTAAAATTATTCTTGTTTTTTAAAAATCATATTCTCAGGATTACAGGCCACCATCCAATGTTGTAAATTTCATGACTTCCAAGCCCCGTCCTTCCATTGAATCAACTCATGTTGAGTTGAGACCCTATTACTTGATTGCACGGCCAAGACTAAACTTCCACACATTTATCAACCTGCACAAGATAAGAACCCCCCCAATTCAAGAAAGTATGAAAAGATTCTTGGCAATTTTTTAATGCTTTTCTTTTCTTCTGACAATTGCAATCTGCTATTTATTCCACGGACACAATCTCTCCACATACTTTTTCCAGGAAGAAGGGACCACGTATCGTGGAAGAGTTCTTATGGAGCTGCGGACTATCAGGGAACCCATCCCAGTTCAGAAAATTGATGACATCCCTGAAGAAACTGTTAAAAAGATGCAGGTAACCTGGCAGTGAAATGGATCCACAATGATTTTGCAAGAAAATATCTCCTAGAACTGAAATATGCCATGGACTTTCTCCAAAGTCATTTTGCAACCTCATTTTAAAAATGTTTATGAAATTCCTGCAAATTGCTCTTCGTGGTATTTCTGAGATGCCTTGATCATTGGATGGCTGGAAGGTGTTGCTATTGGTTACCTGTATTTCCATCCCTCTTCTACAGCCTTCATGGTTACCCATAGTTCCCAAATAGGAAAAGCCCTAAAGGAAGTATAAAAAGTGTAGAAAGCTATAGAGCCTCCAGAGACCCACACAATGACAAACATGCTATTCTTATACCCCTTTCAGTTGATTCTTTAGTAAAAATGTATTACTCTTTATTAAAAATTGAATTCTATGCTCTATTCTATTTAGGCCATTGGCTTAATAGTTGCCAGACACATTTAAGAGTTTTAGTAGTATATTTTTGAAATATTTCTGTCTTAGGTGGGCAGTACTGATCTTTAAATCATTGAAATTAACAAACCCATTAAGGTGAAAATGGGCAAAACATAACATTACAAAAAAATATATCTTTTTTTCCTATGAATTTGCTGGATTTAAACTGAGCTTTAATCAATTCATCCGCTTTAATCTGAATGACTGAAAATAGTTCAGTCAAACTTATAAACCCAATAAAATAAAGTAAGAGGTTGGAAGTGGCAAATTATGTGGGGTGATCTGGGCTAACTTACACCTTTCTTGCATAACCCATGACCATTCTTTGCTTTCTCAGTACTTCTTGCCCCAGTTCCGTTATGGTCTGTGTGTGGTCTTTTACTCTGCCACTATGTTGGCTGATATCACGGAACAGATCCAGTTTGAGGTCAGCTTGGGGAACTACGGGAACAAATTTGACGAGACCTGCAAACCGTTTGCGTCCACCACTCAGTACTGCCATGCTGTCTATGATGGTAAGCAAGGGCAGAAGGAAACGCATTTGGAGGAAAACCAAAGTCTCCATGCCAGATCTGCCATCACACCACTTCAGCCCGATCTCACTTTGATGGCATCCTGCCATAAAGAAGGAGAGGGGGGGATGGGAGGGGCTATAGGGAGGGGGAATGAGAAGAACCAGAACTGCCAACCAGAGTCAACAGTTGAGCAATCCAAGGACACAAGCATGGGAGTGGAATGTAAACAACCACCAAAGAAGCACCAAAATGTGGAACTGTTACCAAAATGCCTAATTTGAATATCATTGGACATTAGCAAGATGACCAGGGGGAGGATAGTCCAGGAGAAGGGAAAAACACTGGGGTTATGTGGGAATATTCAGATCTAGCTTTGCTTACGCTGTAACCACTTGCCTTTAGTAAAAATATACTTTTTGCTAGAAATGGAGGCAAGGATCTTTCTTTCCCATGGAGTCAAGTTGGGACAGGCCCAACACTGCAATACTAAATAAAGATCAATGACCTCATTTGATCCTCAGCAGCCCCACAGTGAGCTCTGTGCAAAACCAGATTGCTTCTGTTGCAGGTAATTTCTACTATTACCTACCTTGGTATGACACTAAACCCATGGTGACCATCACCTCGTTCTGGGAGGATGTTAGCTACCGCGTTGCCTGCACAAACACCCTCCAGTTCATTCATGAGAGGCTGGTAAGACGATCTACCAGTTCTTCTTTGATTCCAGGCTTGTTCACAGGGTGGGAGTGGGGATAAAAAAAGTCAAAATGGCAGTGCCTTTCCTTTTTTAAAATTTGTGCTGTGTTTCAACTATATGGCAACGGCCATTTTGACACCTCCTTGAAACCCAGGGATTGCTTCTAACTCTAAAGGCTGGAAGCGGGCAGATCTTTAGGAAATTTCCTGCATTTCTGCCCCCCCCCCCGCATAGCCAGAGATCACTTCACTTGAAGAGACACAGGTGACAAGGATTGATGTGTGCTTCTTTCCCAACAGAAAAAGAATCTGGATGCTCTTAAAACCATCCGCCTGCCCCATGACCCACTGGTGGGTGTTGTTTGGAAGAAGCTGCAAAAAGAATTGGTGGAAGACTGCAAGTAAGCTTTCGTGAGCAGAGGGGGATACTCTTTTGAAAGTTCTCTTTTGAAAGAAGTTTGGAAAATCAATTCTAATGAGTAACAACAATGCGGGCACATTTCTTGGCCTGAAACTAACCTGGATTTTATGCAAATGTGACCCAGAGGAAAGAGTCAGGGAAAGAAGTAGCCGGGAGGAAAAAGTGATCCATTGGTGAAAGAGGCTGGTGGAGAACATCATCTTAAACAGCCTCAAATTTGGAAAAGCATTATCTCTCTGTACCTACCTAGTTCTAGGGCAGGGGTAGGCAACCTCGGCTCAGGAATTCTGGGAGTTGAAGTCCACAAGTCATAAAAGAGCCAAGGTTGCCTACCCCTGTTCTAGGGCATTGATCTCCTGAGCCTCCATCTTTATGTACTCTTCTTCCCCCTTCCATCTTCAGGAAGCCATTACCAGCCTTGGACATCCAGAAAGCTGTGACTGTCCTTGATAAACAGCTGTGGAAACTCCGTGTTCGGATGCTCCAACAAATCAGCAAGGCTGCAGAGAAAACCAGCTGGAAAACTCCCTTGCAGAAACTCATCCCTAAAGTTGAGGGTTGGCTGAATCAGATTACCTCAATTGCAACTGAGGTACCCCTTGTTGTAACTTCTGCAGGGTGGAGGACGGAGGGGGCTGGACTGTCAGGAGGATGGGCTCTGCCCCATGAGGATGCCGTCTACCTTAACGTTCTTTCATTCCAAAATGCCTTTCTCCAATGGGTCTTCTCCACCAGCGGATCCTAGATGTGTCCAGAACTCAAGTGAAAGTTGGAGTCGGGGATCAGACCGTGCAAATTCACCCAAATCTATATAATCTAAAATTAATCTCTTGATTAATTTTGAAGGAACATTAGGCACCAAGGATCAAACCATTCTGAATTTCAGCGTTACAAGAGCAAGGCCAGGATTTCTGGAGGATTTGAACGTTGTTTCTGAAAGTTGGCTATAAAATAGAGCAGCCTTCCCCAATCCACTCATGTTTCATTTTATCCCAAAGGTGCTTTTTTTCTCCCCACGAGGCAACTGGACTTTCTTGGTTTTTCTTTGAAGACGTTTCGCTTCTCAGTTTTTGAAGAGCTGAAGAAGCTTCTTGGATGAGAAGCGAAACGTCTTCAAAGCAAAACAAGGGAGTCCAGTTGCCTCATGAAAAAAAAAAAGCACTCTTAGGACAACCAGGACCTGGATGACTGAGAATCTCCACAGATCTGTTTCCTTTTAGCACCCCAGAATACAGCCGGATGATAAAGAAACACATCAGGGAGATGAGGAAGTGACAGCTGCCTCTCTTTCCTTCTGCCCTCTCCAGACTCAAATAAGTATCCCAGATGTGGTGATCTGGATGCTGTGGGATGACCGGCGTGTGGCCTACACCCGCGTGAAGTCTCAGTCGATCATGTTCTCCAAAGACGGCCCCTACGCCAAAGGCAGGCTGTGCGGCAAAACACACACCCTCTTCCTAAAGGTAACAAGAGGCATTTTGCTGTTGGTCATTCTTGCTCCAATCAACTCAGGCATCGATGCCTTTGGGTTTTTCTGGTTCTCCCCAGACATTTTGCAAACCCCTCCCTATTTCCTAGAATTGCAGAACCATAGAGATGGAAGGGTTCTTAAAGGTCTTCTAGTCCCAGCGCCTGCTCAACACAGGATCTGCTAGGCAGCATCTCTCACAGAGGATCACAGACTTTGTTGAAAAGTCTGCAGAGGAGGAGGAGGAGGAGGAGGAGGAGGAGGAGGAGGAGGAGGAGGAGGAGGAAGCCACGTCCCCCCGTCTGCCGTGATAACTGCAGCCATGCCCCCCATGCCCCCCCCAGGGCACCATGATGCTGATGCGGCCCTGGCACTTTGCAATAAATAAGTGGGTTTTGTGTTGTGGTTTGGGCACTCGGCCTCTAAAAGTTTCGCCCTCACAGGCATAAGGCTTTCCTTCTCCTCCGCCCACCTCCCAGGATATGCAAAGCAAAACAAATTACAGCCCCATCCCGGCTGTGCTCCGCGTTCGAATGTGGATGGGGCGGATGGCCGACTGCGCGGACTTCATGAGGTGCTGCGAAGGGAGGATCGCCGTCTACGCGGAAACGGTGAGATGAGGCAGGAGAGTTCGGGGCGGGGGGGGGGGAAATCCAGGATGCTCTTAGTTGGTAGGAACTGAATTCAAATCTCTGGTTAGCTACCAAGGTCACTGAATGCAATGCAGAATAAAGAACAGCAGATTGGAAGCAGAAAGAGGGATAATTGCAGAAATAATTCTTTAAAAAGTTAGTCCACAGCTCCTCTAGTAGGTAGTGTTGAAGTGGAACAATTTATGGGTAGTCCTCAACTTAACGACCACAGTGACATTTCCATTGCTAAGCACAGCAGTTGTTAAGTGAGTTTTGCCCATTTTACGACCTTTCTTGCCACAGTTGCTAAGTGAACCATTGCAATTGTTAAGTTAGTAAGTGAAGCTGGCTTCCCCCATTGACTTTGCTTATCGGAAGCTGGCTGGGAAGGTTCTAAATGGCAGTCACATGACCCTGGGACAATGCAACCGTCATATATATGAGTCAGTTGCCAAGCAACAGAATTTTGTAACTTTAAGGATGCTGCAACGGTCGTAAGTGTGAAAACCGGTCATAAGTTGCTTTCTTCAGTGCCATTGCAGCTTTGAACGGTTACAAAACGAGGACTACCTGTGTTCTCCTCAGCGCCTTCTTGTGGCTAATGTTGGAATGAAATAAAAAAAGTGGCTTGGTCTACCTACCAGAATCTTCACCGCTGTCTTACAATTTTCCTTATCTCCCAAAATTAAGGTGGAGACAAAACCCAGAGATTTACATATCTATTTTACTTGGAGTAAGTTTTGTTTCTTTACATGTTTTTTAAAAACTTAGACGGCCCCTTAACGTATCCATAGTAATCCTAGCAAACCCACAGCCACTTTCCGTAAAGCCCGAAAAATAAATACAGGTATTCCTCAAATTATGACCACTTCTTTAGCCAGTCGTCAAGGTTAGAATGGAGCTGGAAAAAGGGACTTACGAGCAGTCCTCACCCTTATGACCCTCTCAGCAGGTCCATAGTGATGTGATTGCAATTTAGGTGCTTGGCAACTGACATGTATTTATGGTGGTCACAGCATCCCAGGGTCACGTGATCACTATTTGCAGCCTTCCCAGCCAACGTCTAACATCACAGCCCCACAATATCTCACCAGCTTTATATTTCTTGGGCTCATTTTCACCCTAGGTAAGAGGATGAAGGCCCTCCAAATCTTGCGGTGGGGGGGTGTGAAGCTGTTCCCAAAAGACAGGGCAGCCATGGGGAAGGCAGGCCTCCCGGGCCCTGCCCTAGAGGCAGTATCTAAGGGGAGGAACCCAAAGGTGGGAAAGAACAAGCTAGACAGCATCCCAGCACTAGCCCACGGATGAGGGTTTGTGTTCTGATGTTTTCAGTATGAAAACCAAAAGAAAACACACGGAATATGGGGAGTCATGGATCTTATGCCGCATCCCAACTTTTCAGACGTGACTGGACAGGTCAGCCTCCCCAAAGACAAGTTCCAGCTACCCACAGGTTGGCAATGGGGAGGCGAGTGGGCTGTGGAACCCCAAAGGAGGTGAGCTGATGTATTTGATCATTATGTATTTTTTGTCTTTAACACACACACACACACACACACACACACACACAAATGTCCTTGGTTCACAAGGTCTCAAAACCTATCCACCATAAAACCCAAAATGTGGAGAATGGGAGAAAGTGAAGAAATGCTCAATAAAGGACAAACCAAAGTCTTACAGGATGCCTCAAATAGTAGGACAATAGATGGAAATGATGGCCCAAAAGTAGGCATTTTGAGGAAACATCAACAAAGCTGTCTCTAAAGAGAGGTATCCATGGGATATAATCTGGAAGGTCAAGATGCCAGCTAATGGATGGAGCTTTGATTGCATACCTGTGGACAGGATCTTAATTGTTGAATAGAATGGAAGTCAGCCTTTACTATTTCTTTACTAAGTTGAGAATAAAATAGAATAGAATAGAACAACAGAGTTGGAAGGGACCTTGGAGGTCATCTAGTCCAACCCCCTGCTCAGGCAGGAAACCCTATACCATTTCAGACAAATGGCTGTCCAGTCTCTTCTTAAAAACTTCCAGTGTTGGAGCATTCACCGCTTCTGGAGGCAGGTTGTTCCACTGGTTAATTGTTCTCACTGTCAGGAAGTTTCTCCTTAGTTCCAAGTTGTTTCTCTCCTTGATTTGTTTCCATCTGTTGCTTCTCGTCCTGCCTTTGGAGAATAGCTTGACTCCCTCTTCTTTGGGGCAACCCCTGAAATACTGGAACACGGCTATCATATCACCCCTGGTCCTTCTCTTTTTTTTTTTCTCCTTCAACTAGACATACCCAATTCCGCCCGTTATTTCTTCTCCTTCCCACTGATGCCCTCGATAATAAGGCAATCCCCCCTTCTTTGTGACAGCCCCTCAAGTACTGGGAGACAGCTATCATATCCCCACTAAAATAAGAGAAACAAGGATTTGTCCATTCCAACTGTCAGAGCAGTCCGGAAGCAGATGTCAAAAAAAAAAAAAATCAGGATGACAGTCATGCAATGGGAGTGCTGCTCCTTTTAATGTGCGTTGCACATAGTACACACTTAAAAAGTGGGTGGGCTTCCATTGCATGGTCATAAGTGCTTTCTTGATGTTTTTGACCACCTCTCAGGATGTCACACCTCCTGTAGGATAGAATCATAGGGCTGGAAGAAACCCTTTAAGGTCTTCTAGTCCAGTCCACTTCCCAAGGCAGGAGACCTCATTACATCCTGGACAAATGGCTGTCCAGTTTTTTCTTGAAGTCCTTCAGTGATGGAGCACCCACCACTCCAGGAGGCAAGCTCTTTCACTGATAGCAGCACAAACTTTGAACTATGCTTCTGACTAGGCTCTTATTGGACAAAGAGACCAATTATTCTGAAGTGATGCAGGAAGTTTACGAGAACCAGAGTCGACAACCTGGCCGCCGATGGAAACCAGCCAGGATCCCTTACAGCAATCCAGTGAGTGGCTCAGGTTGAAACTTATTGTTGAAGGAAAAGTCTTCATCATGGTTCAGTCCAAGCTGGGAATAAACAACATGGTGACTGCTTTAGGAAGAAGGTTGCTGTTTATTGAAGAGGAGAATCAGACAGAAAGATGGCTCTGGAAGAAAAGAGAGTGAGCACATGTAGGGAGTGGGTTTTTATACTTTCTTGAGCCTTTTGTTTGGAGTTGTTCCTGTGGCATGAACTTTGACCTGAGTCTGAGTGTGCCCTTTGGTATCTCTGTGTTAATCCTATTTTGTCTGTCTTAGAGTTTGGGTGGGGTATGTAGATTTTAGATGTCTTTGTCTTTTTAATCTTCTAGCTTCAACCTTCCTAAATGGTTTACATCTGCATTTCAAAGAGCTAGTTTCTGCTTGGGGGGGAGACACTTGGGACTATTAAGAAAAACTGGGCATGCTTTTCTGCCTCTTTAAGATCCTTTGAGAAAATATATTTTTCTGCCCTTTTAATATTTCCTTCTCTGGGGGGCTGACTTCCCACATTATAAAAGAGAAATAAGTTGGTCCTTTCCTGCTTCTTGTCGGGGAGGGTTTCTGTTTTCATTTTCCCACCACAGTTTGTTTCCTATCAACCAGTGTTAGGAAATCTTAACTACTATACCACTTTTTCCCCAATATGGTTTGGAAGCTCAACTGTGAAGAAGTTCCTAAAACTTCTCTAAAAGTTTTCCCAAATGCTGGTGGCCAGTCTGCATACCTTGGTCTGGTATTACAGACTTCTGGGCTGTTGCATTTCAAATACATGTTTGGAACTTCCTTCCTCCCATTTTCTACTCTGTGTTGTCCCTTTCCATTCTTAGAGCGGTGCCCCTACTCCCCAGAAAGAAGACATCTTGTGTCCTCCTGGATGGATCTTTGTGGAAGAATGGAAAGTGGAAGTGAACAGAGCCGTGGACGATGCTGGCAAGTGTTTGGCTGCAGTTAGATAGACATTTCTTTAGAAAATGCAACACAGATATTTAATTGAGGCAGTTTTAATCTGAAAGAAAAGTACTGAGGGGAAGGGCAGACATTAGGTAGATAAATGATTGGTGATCCTGACTGTTCCAAGTGGGTCCGTAACGGGCAGCGCTGGAAGGGAAGCGCTGCAGCCGTTGCTCCATCATTTGCCTACGGGCCTCATGGCGCCTCTTTCCTCCTCAGGGTGGGAGTATGGCATTGCCATCCCACCGGCTGAGTTTCCTCGCTCCTGGAATGCAGCTGAGAAGACCTACCACACGCACCGGAGGCGACGCTGGCTGAGGAAGCGTTTCCGGAACCTCGGCAGGGAGACCCGGGAAAATCAGATGGCCGCCTTTCTCCAGCTGGTACTGAATCTTAATTCAGGGAGTGGTTGTCAGACAGAAAGTCACTGGTGAATGAAGAGGGAACTTTGGAAGCCAGGACATTTTACTGGGCCCATGGAGGGTGGCCAGAGTTGTGGGCAGGCTGACCCAGAGTGCCGGTAAGGAGACTGCCCTGGAACCCCTGAACGAGATGGTAATCTTAGCATGAAGCTCATCTGTCAAGGAGATGCTCCATTACGTCGTCTTCATTATAATTTATTAAATTGTATTTATTTATTTTTATTATTATTTTACTAATATCCCACTTTTATTATATTTACAAATAACTCATGGCAGTGAACATATCCAACAGATCTTCTTCCTCCGTTTTTTCCCCACAACAAGAAAGGGGAGATAGTTTGGACTGAGAGATAGGGACTAGCCCAAAGTCGCCCAGCTGGCTTTCAAGGCTAAGACAGGACTAGAACTCAGAGTCTCCTGGTGGTTGGCCCAAAGTCAGTCAGCTGGCTTTCCTAACTTGAACTCATGATGTTCCACTTTCTGGCCTGGTGCCTTAAAACCACTAGACCAGGGGTAGGCAACCTTGGCTCTTTTATGACTCGTGGACTTCAACTCCCACGCTGAGGGGAAAGGGAGAGGTTTCCAAGCTGAGCCATGCTGCCTCAGGAATTCTGGGAGTTGAAGTCCACGTGTCATAAAAAAGCCAAGGTTGCCTATCCCTGCACTAGACCAAAGTGGCTGCCCAACTCTTGATGATTCTGGGCACTTGCATGGATTAGTTCCCATTTGGTGTAGTGGTGAAGGGGCTGGTCTAGAAAGCAGGAGATGGTGAGTTCGAATCCCACCTTAGACATGAGAGCCTGCTGGATGACTTTGGGCCGGTCTCTTTCTATCAGCCCAACCCACGTCACAGGGTTGCTGTTGTGGGGAAAAGAGAAGGAGGAAAGAGTATTAGGAATGTTCCCCACCTTATTTCTAAAACGAATAATGGTAAAAGTGGGGTGTCAAGAATAAATAAATAAATTGCAACTCTGATCATCGGCCACGCTACTGTCATAGCTCTCTGGGTTACCCACTTGAGCAGGGCTTAACTCTGGCTAAAATAAGACTTCCTAATCAGTGACTTTCTCCCTGTGGTTCCTGCAGCACTCAGACGTTAAAGCAAAAGAGGATGTCTGGGAATACGCTCCACTCTACGGCTGGAGATTCCACCTCCAGAGGCAACCAGATGATGTTTTTCGGCGACGCTGTTGGCGCAGGAAGCTTGCTCCTGTGGCACCCAGCTTGGTGGCACCCATTTTCTACTTGGAAGGCTCCTTGGTAAGGCTCCACACCCATTTCCACTACTTGACCCTGAGGACACAGATAAACCTCCAAGTGGCCTCAACAACTCTGTAAAAGAAGGCAAATGACCAGCTGTCTGCAAGGAACATAAATCCTTCCATTCCCCACCATCCAGTCAGAGCTGAAGAAGCTTCTTGGATGAGAAGCAAAACGTCTTAAAACAACAACAAGGAAGTCCAGTGGCCTCTTGGCATTACCTTTTGGGAGGTTCTTAAGCCATAAATCCCCCAAGAGTAGTAGCACTGGGGTATTCCTTGCCCAGCATTATGAATATCTCCTTTATTTCAGGGAGTGGAGGTTGGTGGCCAACAGAAAAAGAAAATACCCGAAGCAGGAAGGAAAGATGAAAAAGAGGAAATTGAATTAGAACCAACTGCTCCGCAAGGTCTCTTGAAGATGAATACGCCTCTTCTCTTCTGCGTCTTCAAGAGTGAGTTGAGGGGAAGATTGGCTTATATCAGGACAGCCACGAAGGGTGTCCAACTTATCCTTTTGAAAACCATCCATCTTAGTGCTGGCTGCAAATTTGATGAGCTCCTCTTCTATTCCTTCATTTAAATCATTTATGAAGATATCAATGGGTACCAGGCCTAAAACAGAGCCTTGGGGTACCCCTTTGCTTATTTCCCTCCATGCAGATGCAGTTCTAGTGAAGACTACAAGTTGAGTGGGGTTGGTCAGCCAGTTACGAATCCCTCATGTGGTGATGCTGCCTATCCCACATTTTTCCAAGAAGTAGGCTGTGAAGTTCTACTTTGTCAAATGTCCTACTGAAATCCAAGCATACCATTAGTGTGAACCTAAAAATTCTAAGATTCCCAAAGGGCATTCTGAGATCTGATAAAGTATCATTTGGGGAAGCTATGCTAAAGAAGCCAGAAGAAAAATTGAACTAAAAAAAAATCTTCCTCTTTTTAGATCCAGTGTATTTCCAGTTGCGCTGCTACATGTACCAAGCTAGGGACCTCCTGGGAAGCATTGTGAAAGGGACTGCAGGTGAGCATCATAAAAGAGGTGCCTCCTAAACACCCAGCCAAGATAAAATTAGTTCACCCTTCCCTCATCATGTCTGTCTACTGTGAACATCCCTATTCATTTACTCAGATGCGTACAAAGGCACAAGTGTTGTTCTTCCTTTGAAGTTGGGAGGAGTTGATGGCTTTTCTGATCTAGATCCCTCCCCATATGCTGGGATTAAGTCAATTTGACTTAATGCAGCTTTTCTATATATCTCCATCTTTCCTATGGAAACAACAGTCCTTTCCACGGGGAATTATCTAGACCAGAAGAAGGAACAGAAAGGGAATTAAATTCAACGCAATGTTGTTTGTAAAAAAAAAATAGTAAAGGCAGGATACAAATTAAATAATTTAGTGAAGTGAGGTTTTGTGTCTCTGACAGATCCTCTGGCTCATATCTCTTTCCTTCATATGAGCCACTGCACCCACATTATCAATGGTACGCTGCACCCTTGCTGGGATGAGACCCTCCTCTTTGAAGATGTTTTGATTTATGGAGAACCTCAAGGGACTGCACAGGACCCTCCCATTGTGGCCGTGGAGATCTTTGACTATGATTCAAGCGTACGTATGTGGGACCTTTCACCGGCTCACAAGAACAGAAAGTGAGCATCAGAATAGGTCACAGCTAACTGACCCTATTAAGATTCAGTCCTTGTCATTTTGGCATTTTGCTATTTCGGTTTACAATAATTTCCAGGAGATTCAAACATTATGTCGGCTTATTTCACCAGTTGTTCCACCGAGCCTGAGAGTATCAGAGCATGTACTGGATGATGAGACCCATGTAATTCAACCATCCTATTTAAAATAAGTCAGAGTATAGATTTTATGCAGAGTTTGATTGTCTCTGAACTTGGAGGGATCATGATCATGTCTGGTCTGAAGCCTAACATCTGTGGGATACCTTACCCAATTTAGATGAAGAAAGGCTGACTTTTTTTTCAACACATTTTTAACTTAGTGCTAATCAATATTCAGATTTTTGTAGACCTTCTACTCACCCCTTTGTTTTTAAACTCCAAAGGGCTAATGATTCCAGGACTCAAGCCCCAAACTGCTCTTCCCTCCCTCTCTCCATCAAAATGACCATAACGGTGAACCTCCCCACAAGAGAGACACCACATTGCAGAATACAGAAGATAGAATACAAAATAATGGAGTTGGAATGGATCTTGGAGGTCTTCTAGTCCAATCCCTTCTCAAGCAGGAAACCTTATATTATCCCAGACAAATGCCTAAAAATCTCTTCTTAACAATCTTCAGTGCTGGAGTGCCCACAACTTCTAGAGGCAAGCTGTTTCACTGCTTGATTGTTCTCACTGACAGGCGATTCCTCCTTAGTTCTAGGCTGGATCTTTCCTTGATTAGTTTCCAGTCCATACAAAGAACATCTAACTCTACACAGAACATCTAACTCTACACAGAACATCTAACTCTACACAGAACATCTAACTCTACACAGAATATCCCCAAAATGTCTTCTGCATCTGGGTGGTTGTTTTATTATCGTACCCAACACCCAGATGCATCTTTTTTGCTCTCGGTTACGTTGTTCACACACCTCTCCGCTTTGCATAACTTCTTTCTGATAGGCCAGATCGAATGATTTTATGGGAAGATGCACCTGTATTCCATCTGTGTGCTTGGACCTCAACTTACGAATGATACCCCGTCTCCAGAAGTATTCTATCACCAAAAACGAAGAGGAGGATGGTTATCTCATGGCTGCTTTTGAGCTTCTCTTGGACAGGAAGGTAAAACACACACACACACACACACACAAAGTCACATTCCAGGTTCTGAGGACCCCGGAGGAACTGTCAGAAGTACATAGCACCACATTGTCAAAGGGAACAATGGACTGATCTTTTTTCTCAGCAAACCTTGGCATTTTTGTAAAAGGAGGAAGGGGATGTGATCATGACACTGAGTGATCTTTTCCAAGTCAAACGGTGCGGAAATGGCTTGAAATATTTAGAGGTGTAAAGCAAAAGGTTGATTCTGTAATTCTTTCTTCTATTCTACTGCAATAAAAAAAAGACGCTACTATGTTTTTTTCTTACTGCTTTCTGCACAGCTCTTTTTCTCTCTTTAATTTTCTTAATTTCTGTTTGTATTTTATCTTATGGTAAACTTTAATAAAAATTTAGAAAAAAAGAAAGATTCTGCCAGGGTTGTATGGCTGCATCTGAAAGCCAGTAACTTTGCTTGCAATTACTGCTCAGCATGGTGTTGTAGGAGAAGAGCCGGCAGAGAAGATTCAGCCTAGAATTGTTACATGCCCACAAATGAATCAGAATAGAGCGGAAAGGCACCATGGAGGTCTTCTAGTCCAGCCCCCTATTCAAGAAGGAGACCCTATACCATTTCAGACGAGTGGCTGTCCAGTCTCTTCTTAAAAACCTCCAGTATGAAGCATCCACAACGTCTGTAGGCAAGCTATTCAACTGGTTAATTGTTCTCATTGATAGGACGTTTCTCCTTAATTCCAGGTTGCTTCTGTCCTTGATTAGTTTCCAAGTCCAGTCCCTCTTGAATTCCATTAATTCTTATCAAGAACCAATTTTCTGCCAACTGTTAGTTGACTAGATTCTTATGCATAGCTTGAGCAATAAATCAATTTACGTGTAATTCTGATTCTTCACAAGAGGATAAGATCTTGGAGTCCTAGTGGGCAATCACTTAAACATGAGCCAGCAACATGTGGCAGCAGCCAAAAAAACTAATGCAATCCTTGGTCGTATAAACAGAGGCAGAGAATCAAAATCACGTGAAGTATTAGTATCTCTTTATAAAGCCTTAGTAAAACCACACCTGGGATATTGTGTCCAGTTTAGGTCACCACATTACAAAAAAGATGTTGAGACTTTGGAAAAAGTGCAAAGAAGAGCAACTAAGATGATGAAGGGCCTGGAGACCAAAACGTATGAAGAATGGTTGCCGGAATTGGATATGGCCAGTTCAGAGAAAAGGAGAGACATGAGAGCAGTCTTCCAGTATTCGAGGGGCTGCCACAAGGAGGAGGGGGTCAATTTGTTTTCCAAAGCTAGAAGGCTAGAAAGAAACTGGAACTAAGGAGAAACTTCCTAAGAGTGATGACAGTTAACCAGTCAAACAGCTTTGCCTTCAGAAATTGTGGGTGCTTCCTCACTGGAGGTTTTTAAGAAAACACTGGAGAGCCACTTGTCTGAAAAGGTATAGGATCTCCTGCTTGAGCAGAAGGTTGGACTAGAAGACCTCTAAGGTCCCTTCCAGTTCTATTCTGAGTGATTGGATGGTTCATGTTTCTAGCACTTTCATCTGAAATCCATGGTGCCCAACTTCAGAAAGATCTCCCTTTTCTTCTTCCAGGACGGATCCATGGGGAAACATCCACCTCCGACTTGGAAAGATGGCATTTATACAATCCCCAAAGGAATCCGGCCCATCCTGCGGCTGATGGCTGTGGAGGTGAGCTTGTAAACCCGTTCAGATGGCTCCAGACACCTTGGTTGGCAAGAAATTTCTCCACAGGTATCCTGGGAATGGAAGAATCCAGCTCCATCCTATGAATCTCTCTTTCTGGTCAAGGCCCACTGTGAGTGACAGGCTCCACCTATGAAGGAAGTTTTGAAGCAATTGAACAGGACAAAGCGAGCAACAAGGGTGATCTTCCCCTACTGGCTCCTCACCAAGCACATATATTTTGTAGGCTACAATAGGTCTTTTCCTATTGCTGAACTGAATTCCTCTCCACCCATTCTTCAAATAGCAGCATAAAATTCTGTTAGCCCCTTTTCTGACCAATAGATTTTATTAAAAGTTAAGACCAACTGGGGGTGGGGGTACCTTATATCCAATCAATGGAAGATTCAGCTGACTCTTTTGCCAATCTCCCCATAGATTCTTGCCTGGGGTCTTCGAGACATGAAGAATTACAATCTGATGGTTGTCAACAATCCTAGCCTCATCATAGAGTGCGGAGGAGAGTCTATTCAGACGACAACCATCAGGAACTTCCAAGAGTACCCAAATTTTTCAATTAACATCTATCTCATGAAAGTGGTGAGTTACATAAGCAAAGTTTAAGGAGCTGAAGGAGGAGCAGAATGCAAGCAGTCCTTGGTTAACAAGGGCTTCTTCAGCACTTGTGACAGCACTGAATGCATGCTACTTACAACCGGTCCTCAAAATTCTGATTGTTGCTGCACCCCATGGTCATGGGATTGCAATCCAGGCACTTGGCCACCAACTCACACTTACAACAATTGCAGCATCCCTCAGTCACATGATTGCTCTTTGCCACCTTCTCTGCTGATTTCCCCCAAATAAAGTCACTCCTACCACTTATTTTCTCAAGGAGGCCCTACAGAGCACAAAATCCCAGGGTTCTTGTCCTCCATAGCAGGCTCACACCACAGTATTCTCTCCCCAGCTGCACACACACATGCACAGTGCTGCAGCACCCCCAGCTCGGCCCATATACCCTCCCATGGCATCACAGCGGCTCCTCTCCAGCCCACATGCAGTTCCGCAGGACGACAGGACTGGGTACCCAGCCCACATTCACTCAATGCAGCGTAACTTCACCTCACTCTGTAAATCTCACCTTCCCCGCGAGTCCCCTGGGATTTTCAACTTCCTACCAACTTCTTCATTGACTTTGTGGAAAACCAGCAGGAAGTCACAAGATGCAGCCATGTGAGGTTCTCGCTTAAGAACCCATAATTTTATTTATTTTATTTTATATTTTTATTCATATACTACCTTCGTTGTTTTTATCAATAACCCAAGGCGGTGAACTTATCAACACTCCTTTCTCCTCCTCCTATTTTCCACCCAACATCCTGTGAGGTAAGTTGGGCTGAGACAGAGGGACTTGCCCAAAGTCAAGGGGATGCTGTTGGTATTGCCGTCATTAAATGATATAGTTATATGACATTGTGCCTGACCACTGCATCCAGTCCCCATTTCTATTGTTAAACGAGGACTACCTTTATTCAGAAGTTATGAACTGAGTAATCTCAGAGGGATCACCCCCTTTGTCGATTCTCTTGAAAAAGGTTACTTTTTCCATCTTTACTTTCTTCAGTACCTGCCTGTTGATGAAGATTATTCCCCTCCCATTGAGCTGAAGGCGATTGATCACCGAGATTTTGGATATAAGCCAGTAGTGGGACAAGCAACAGTCAGATCTCTGAGTCAATATTACTGCAATCCGCTGGAAGAAAGCAAAGTCCACAACCTACCACCCCGAGGTATAATTGATAAATGTCTTAATAAGTCAGTTATCAATATGTTATTCATCAAATAGGAAAGTAGGATAGCACAAAATAGATTATTTTCATTTTTTAACTTGACCACCAGTATCTTGCAAACCAAAGCAAGATCCTCAGCCTCCTATTTATTTCCAATGATGTTTCTCTTTCAAGATGTTTCCTGAGACAAGGTTGTCAAAATCAATAAAGGAGAACATTTGTAGCTCAAGGTTGAAATGAGGGGTCTTGGTGCTCTCTGAATTTAGTTATTTTCATTACCCAAACCAGGTAACGCCATTACTCAGATGAGCTAGCACAGTCAGCTCAAATTTGGGGGGGGGGGCTTGAAGTCTATCTGCAACTAAGATTACGAGAAGCCAGCTGAAGTCACTGGAAGTTTTACCAAAACCCTTCTGAACTTTCTGAAGGACAAGAAATGATAACTCAATTGAACTATACCGCCTTAAGAGGGTGTTCCTGCTCAAACGTTTATGAATTTTCTTAATGTATTTTTCCCCCCTAACAGTCACTAAAAAGGTGAAGACTAAAAAGGTAAGTATTCCTATTGTTTGGTGTCACAATCCACATTTTGTTTCTTTTCTTCTTTGTGATGGGACTTGTGGTTTAGCACTTTAAGATGTATGAATTTCAACTCCCAGAATTTCCCAGCCGTCATGCTAAGAATACACTGATCTGGTGTATTATATTGTACCTATTGTATTGTAGTGCGTTGTAGTACCACTAAAACATGGTTAAAGTGGCATGTAGGTACCATAAATAGAGAGGGAGGATCCTCCTTGTGTAGGAAGTGTATTGGATTAGTAGTAAAGTATTTGCTCCCTGGGGATTCAGATTGCCTTCACCCACCATAACTTCACCATCACCACCCAGGTTTTTAATCTCAGAATTCTCTAGAAGTAGAAAGTATAGCATGATGACTAATCCGTTGATGGAATTTTCTGAAGAGATTAACAGAATAACAAATTCTAGCAATAACCAATAATTAAGATTAATTCTGCTGCTTCTTACAGAGACTGAGCAGCTTTAAATTATGGTCATGGAGGAAATCAAAAGAAAAGAAGGTAAGTCAGGGTCAAGATCTAGCACCAGTTTAGTGCTGGCCATTAGTTGACTGAGGCATGAGCAATAGATCAGCTCATCAGGAATTGAATGTATGGTCCTGAGTCTTCATGCCTGACAGTTGGTCCCTGAAGATATGAAGAAAGGAGGTCAATGCAAGGAAGTCTTTTCATAGAATCATAGAATCGTAGAGTTGGAGGGGACCTCCCGGGTCATCGAGTCCAACCCCCTGCTCAAGGCAGGATTCCCTAAACCATCCCAAATAGATGGCCGTCCAGTCTCTGCTTGAAGACCTCCATCGAAGGGGAGCTCACCACCTCCCGTGGCAACCTGTTCCACTGGTTGATCATCCTTACTGTTAGAAATTTTTTTCTAACATCTAATCTGAATCTTTTCCCCTGCAGTTTCATCCCATTGTTTCTAGTCCTTCCTTGAGCAAGTGAGAACAGGGCTGATCCCTCTGCACTGTGACAGCCCTTCAGGTATTTGTAGATAGCTATCATATCTCCTCTCAGTCTTCTCTTCTGAAGACTAAACATTCCTAATTCCTTTAACCGTTCCTCATAGGGCATGGTTTGTAGACCGTTCACCATCTTGGTAGCTCTCCTTTGAACCTGCTCCAGTTTGTCAGTGTCTTCCTTGAACTGGGGTGACCAGAACTGGACACAGTACTCCAGGTGAGGTCGGACCAAGGTAGAGTAGAGGGGAATAATAACTTCACGTGATCTGGATTCTATGCTTCTCTTGATACACCCCTGGATCGTATTTGCCTTTTTTGCAGCTGCTTCACACTGTTGCCTCATGTTCAATCGATGATCTACTAGGACACCGAGGTCCTTTTCACATGTACTACTGCTCAGCTGGATTCCTCCCATACTATATGTGCTTTTTTCATTTTTCTTACCCAGATGTAGTACCTTGCATTTTTCCTTGTTAAATACCATTTTATTAGTTGCAGCCCATTGTTCGAGTTTCTCTAAATCTTTTTGAATCCTTTCTCTCTCAACTCTGGTGTTTGCAATCCCTCCTAACTTTGTGTCATCTGCAAATTTGATCAGTTTCCCTTCAATTCCCTTATCCAAATCATTTATAAAAATATTAAACATAACTGGGCCCAGAACAGAGCCTTGTGGTACTCCGCTTGAGACTTTCTTCCAGTTGGATGTGCAGCCATTTATAGCCACTCTTTGAGTACGATTACTAAGCCAGTTATGAACCCACCTAACAGTCACCCTGTCAATCCCATATTTGATCATTTTTTCAGTGAGGATGTTGTGAGATACTTTGTCGAAAGCTTTGCTGAAGTCCAGAAATACTATATCTACTGTATTTCCCTGATCAACCCATTCCGTGATTTTGTCATAGAATGAAATTAGATTAGTTTGACACGACTTGTTTGTTACAAACCCATGTTGACTGCTGTTAATTATTGAATTCCCATCCAAATGCTGACATATATGTTGCTTAATAATTTGTTCAAGAATCTTTCCTGGTATTGAAGTCAGGCTAACAGGCCTGTAGTTACCTGGGTCTGCCTTCTTCCCTTTTTTGAAGATAGGGACAACATTTGCCCTTCTCCAATCATCTGGGACTTCTCCTGTTCTCCATGACTTTTCAAAGATTACAGCAAGTGGTTCAGCAATTACTTCTGCTAATTCCTTCAGTACCCGAGGATGTAATCCATCTGGACCTGGAGACTTAAACTCATTTAAGTTAGCTAAGTGTTCCCTTACCTTCTCTGTGTCGATTACATGCGTTAATTCTCTTAGTCCTTCACTAGCACAGTGAAGGTCAGTTGCAATTACATTATCTTTCTTAGAAAAAACAGATACAAAATAGGAGTTTAGAATCTCCGCCTTCTCAAGATCACTTTTGACCACTTCCCCATTCTCGTTCTCTAAACTTCCTATAGCCTCTTTAACTTTTCTTTTACTTTTGACATATCCCCAAAACCTTTTTTTATTGTTTTTAGTCTCTCTTGCAAGCCTCAATTCATTATTAACCTTAGCTTTTCTGATACTTGTCCTGCAGTTTGTACAGATTACATTATAATCTTCCTTAGATATGTATCCCTCCGTCCAATTCTTAAACATTTCTTTTTTCCTTTTTAGCAAGTTTTTAAGTTCTAGGTTTATCCACCCTGGTCTCTTTAGATGTTTCCCATTCTTCCTTCTTTGAGGAATAAAGTTTGGTTGGAGAGAGCAAGCCCAAAGATGAGCAAAGATCATTCCATTTGGAAAACATGGAGAGGGCCACGCTCAAGCTTCTTTCTTTATTTTGTGACAGATAGATGAGGAGGAGGAAGAGGAAGAAGAAGAAATTGATTGGTGGAGCAAGTACTATGCAACAATGGGAGATTTATCAAAGAGTGGGCATTACCTGGAAAAAGGCTACGACAGCATAAAGGTGTGCTTTTAAGAGAAATATCATAGGAATACAGGGCAGGCAACAATTTTCACAAGAAACGCCGGCTCCACCTCCAATGAAAATGAATCTTTTGCAATCAGAGGCAATGCTGGCTGAGGAATTCAGGGACGTTTTTCAAAATACTTTCAGTTATTAAACTCAAGTAGGGATATTCTCATACAGACAAAACATCATGCAGTGTGGTAAATATACTCACTTACAATATGGATTATGAGGAGGCCTTAAATGCTCACAAATTTTGCAAATCAATAAATGTGTAAAATATTTGGACCCTTTGTGGTTAGTTAGTACAGTAATGGAAAGATGCTCAGACTAGCGAATAAAGATTGCGCAAACATATACAGAGAAAGTAAAGTAAAAATCAACTGATTTTTTAAAATAATCTACTGAATACTTACATCCACAATATTGCAGATGTAATACAAATAGATGTATTACATCTACAATATTGTAAATTTAATAATAATCTACATCTACATTACATTTAAAATATTGTAGAATGATAATAATCTATAATAATATAAGGATAGAGAATAAAGATCATGCAAATATACATAGAGAAAATAAAGAATATTTCAACTGATATTTTTTTTAATAATTTGCTCCCAGATCTATAACTGTGAGCTGGAAGAAGTTCCCGAATTCCATGGTTTCCAGGATTTCTGTCAGACTTTTCAGCTGTACCGAGGAAAAATCCAAGATGATGACCCTGTTGTGGGGGGAGAATTTAAGGTGAAAACAAGACCCCAATCCCCCATCTCTGGCAAATCGCCTAAGGAAATTCACCCAGGAAATTTGGATTTCTATCCTTCCTGTTCTCTCTAAATTAGTCACTTCTCAATTTAAATCTTTATTAAGTCATAGACCAGCATGTAGAATTCAGAAATCATATTAATTAAATTAAATGCAAAAGAAAGGAAATGAATATATATAAAAATGTTCATTTTTATGTTGATGTGTACAGATCTCCCAATTCTTTAACAACCTGTGGAAAACCAAATTCCAGCATTGTTGAGTCAGGGGAAACAATATCATTTGCTCATTTGCTCAAAATCACAGAATTTTCAGGGAAAGAAATGCAGAAGTGGTTCTCCTGGAAGCCTCTACTGATCACCGCCTTGTTCTACAGGGCCTTTTCCGGATTTATCCTTTGCCAGAAGACCCCAGAATTCTGCCTCCACCACGTCAGTTCCAGGAGCTTCCTGCCAATGTCTCCCAGGACTGTCTGGTTCGCGTTTATATTATCCGAGCTTTTAATCTCCAGCCAAAAGACCTCAATGGATTGGTAATCATCTTTTCTTCATTGTTTTGCTGCAGTCGTAGAAAATCCTCTTCTGGGGGCCAGTTGGTAGAGTTTCTCAAGGTAAAGTTTGGTGCGGCAAGTACAAACGTTGACAACAACGTCTATTTCATGTGTCTTAACTGGTGAACCTTGCAACTTCGATTTTGAACTGGCACCGGCTGATGAATCTGTTAAAATTCAGCAAGTTTGGCTTACCAGAGTTCCAAATCAAAGTGGGATGAAGGAGAGTAGGCAGGCAGAGTCTAAAAGCTCTGACTCTCAGATTCCGCCTGGCTACTCTCCTTCATCCCGTTTTGATCTGGAACGCTGGTAAGCCAAACTTGTTGAAATTTGGGGAGAAACCTGTCTCTATTCTGTAAGCGTGTATGTTGGTGAGCCTCATTTAAGAAAGAGAACAAAACCACCCCTTTGTGTCTTGTGTGTACTGGGCTGGGGACAGAACACGGAGAAGAGAATATGGAGATTTTTCTTTGCACACCTTTACAGTGTGACCCCTATGTCAAGATCAAGCTAGGAAAAGAAAGAATGGATGACCGAGAAGAGTATATACCCAACACCCTGGATCCTGTGTTTGGAAGGTCAGTCTAGCAAATTGGTTGTGGAAAACTGTCTGTTGGGTCAAATTGCTTTATTGCTGCTGACCAGCATTCAAGTCACATATTTAAATATAGTTTGGGACTGCAGAATATGCTGAATACTACTCTTACATATGGAGCAGATTACCATGCTCCTCTCAAATGTGGATAACTAATTTGTGGCAATAGATAGATGATGATAGATGATAGCTCAAACATGTCAAACACAAGGCCCACGAGCCGGATTCGGCCCACAAAGTAGTTTCATTAGGCCCACGAAGCCATCCTGGAAACAGCAAGAGAACTGCCCAGGCCAGCTGGGAGCCAATGTATAATTTCATGGTGGCCACCCACGCTGGAACGCATTCAGTTTTAGCTCCACAAGGCCATCCTGGAAACAGCAAGGGACCGGCTCCTGCCACATCAGCCCCGGCACCTAGGCGCACGCTGGGGGGGTGTCACCTTTCATGAGGAATGAAGAAATGCACCATCGCCTGGACCTGGCCAGCAAATGGCCCTTGCCTACTTCACATATCCGTCTTGGTGGGCTCTGGGGGAGGGGACACTGCGAGTAGTGTGAGAATCGATGTTATTTGCACAATGCCACCCAGCCCCCAGCCTGCCTGGTTTTGGCAGGGAGCGGGGCACTCTCCTCACAGCGCCGAGAAGCTGGGCCGCGCGGTGCAAAGCTGGCAAGCTTCAGGAGCCCACCAAGCCGGATATGTGAAGTAGGTGAGAGCCATTTGCTGGCCACTTCCATGCAATGGTGCATTTCTTCATTCCTCATGAAAGGTGACACCTCCTTGCCATTTCCTGAGAGCTAGCTTCCCTTCTATCTTACCGGTTTGCTAATGCCTAATAAAGTTTACATTAGAGCAGGGGTGTCAAACTCGCAACGTCACGTGACATGTCGCGACATATCGTACTTTTTTTCCATTGCTGGCAATGGGGTGGGCACGGTTTCACTATGATGCATCCAGCCCGCGGGCTGGCAGTATGACACCCCTGCATTAGAGAATGCAATGTCTCTGGTGCTTTGCCTTGTTGGGTTTGTTAGTCAGAATTTGACGTCTTCTTTTTTTCTGTGATGTCTCAAGAACATATGAACTTACATGCACCATCCCATTAGAAAAGGACCTGAAGATCTCCTTATTTGATTTTGATCTATTTTCATCTGATGACCCAATTGGGGACACCACCATAGACCTGGAGGACCGACTCATGTCTCATTATGGGGCCAACTGTGGGCTGCCACAGACTTACTGTGTGTAAGTATTAAGCCTATGTGTGAGTAATCCCATCTTTCTCATCATAGCAGCTTCCAGATGTTTGGGGAATCATCTCCCAGAAATTCCCAAGAATATCTTCTCAACTTTAGCAGTTCAGGTTGCTTTCATCTACCACATGCAGGAACTGGAAATGTCTAGTCTCACAAACAGAAGGACCAGGGAAGACATGATGGCAGTATTCCAATATTTGAGGGGTTGTCACAGAGATGAGGGGGTCAACCTATTTTCCAAAACACCCAAGGGCGAGACAAGAAGTAACAGATAGAAACTTAACAAAGAAAGATCCAAACTAGAAATAAGGAGGAATTTCCTAACAGTGAGAACAATTAACCAGTGGAACAATTTGCCTCCAGAAGTTGTGGGTGCTCCATCACTGGAGGTTTTTAAGAAGAGATTGCATAGCCATTTGTCTGGAATGAAACAGGGCCTCCTTCTTAGGCAAGGGGTTGGATAGAAGACCTCTATGGTCCCTTCCAACTCCGTTATTCTGTACTGAAGTGATACCTTAAAAAAAAAGCACAGTCTTTCTGAAAAGACATTGTTTAACCTCTTCTCCCTCTTGCAGGGCTGGCCCCACACAGTGGAGAGATCAGCTTCTTCCAAGTGAACTCTTGGAAAATCACACTCAGGCCAAAAACCTGCCTCAGACAGAGATAAGTGAAGATGGAAGCAAAGCCATTTTCATGGGTAGAACTTATCTGCTCTCTGACTTTGGTGAGTTTCCAGGGAATTTTCAGTATTGTACTGTTTGGGGCAGTGTTTCTCATCCTTGGCAGCTTTGCATGGACTTTAACTCCCAGAATTCCCACTGCTGGCTGGGGAATTCTGGGAGTTGAAATTCACATAGCTGAAATGAAGTATTTCCTTGTGGTCACCAAAAGGGAGCTTGATTGAAGGTGCCGTTACCTTGAGGCCATGTCCCACTTGGTTTATATGTTTGAATCACATCTATATTATTTTTACAATTAAGTCAAGGCAGTGAACATATCCAACGTGCCTTCTTCCTCCTATTTTTCCCACAACAACAACAACCCAGTGAGGTAAGTTGGGCTGAGAGAGAGGGACTGGCCCAAAATCACTCAGCTGGCTTTCATGCCTAGGGCAGGACCAGAACTCACTTCTCCTGGTGATTGGCCCAAAGTCACCAAACTGGCTTTCATACCTGAAGCAGGACTAGAATTCACTGTCTCCTGGTGATTGGCCCAAAGTCACTGAGCTGACTTTCCTACTTAAGGCAGAACTAGAATTCACTGTCTCCAGATGATTGGCCCCAATCACCCAGCCTAAGACAGGACACATAATCTCCCATTTTCTAGCCTGTGCCTTAAGCAGTAGTCCAAACTGGCTACTATGGATATGATCTAGCATCTTTTTCCTGGTCATGTTCCCACGACATGGTCTTCATCTCATCCTCCTTCCTCAAATGAGATGAGCTTCAGTTCTTCTTAGCAGTTCTGGAATGTATCTTTTCACTTTATTCTGACATTTGACACTCTATTCGTCCTTGTCACTAGCAGGGAAATCAAAGGAGTAGCAGGCACTGGGAACAATCAGAGGCAGGGTAGGAATCAGCACTGCAGACAACTAATTTTGCAGTGTAGTTTCCTGACTGGGTAGAGAGCATCACAACTTGGAAGTGGAGGTTGGCAGCTCAGGGCAAATTCAGAGACTCCTTGAACTGTGGCAAAGCCAGGTAAGAAAGCTATGAAGATGCCTGTGGAAAGTCAAGTAACAGGAGATCTAGCAATCTGTCTGGAAACCTGGTTGAGGGTTTCCCTAACTATCCCCCTTCTCCTGGCCAAAAGGAAAGGCAAAGAAAAGGGAATGAACCAAATTTTGGAACTCCTTGCTTTCACTCAAATCCTCACTAGATATTTTCAGTGTAGATTCTTCCTCTTATCCCCACTTTTAAAACTATCTTGCCTACTAAAAGCCTTGGGTTCAATTTGATGGGATTCCATCTGATGTTTCCTCCTTTCAGAGACCAAATTGCCTTCGCATGGATATCTGGGACCTGCCAAAGAGCGTATGGCCCTCCACCTTCTCCGGACATGTGGATTGGTCTCTGAACACATAGAAACTCGCACTCTGTACGACTCAGCTCTACCTGGAATTGACCAAGTAACCCTTAATCTCACATTCAGATTTTCACCCTATGCTTGTTAGCTGATAGAAAGAAGAATCAGACAGTCCAGGGAGGGGGGACAATACTGTAAGTTTCAGAGGTTGGGAAGGTTGGGAGATTAGAGCACCCAAGGATTTACCGGACACATTTATTTATCTTCTACAACAGCTCCACAACTTCACAATTTGGTGGTCTCCATATGGATTACAAATGCAAAATTTCCAAGTTTTCTGGAAATGGGTTCTTGATCACCAGGGGGCTGGAGGGGGACATGGAAAGATTAACCATATACTTTGAGTGGGAAACCCTTCTTCTGTAACCGCTTGGCTTTAGTAAAGTATACTTTCATCTGTAGAGCTTCAGTCCGACATCATTTTGTTTCAGTTCTCTTGCATTTATTTATTTCAATCCATTTGCTTCCTTTCTGCCAACAGAAAGCTGTGAATTAAACCCATAAAAGACCCCAGTGTTTTCCTTTTGTGAATATTTTAAACCTGAGTTGTACATTTAAGCTCAGTTGGACAAGCCAATGGGATAGCTACATTTAAAAAAAAATCCTCGAGGACAAAAGATGATGTGATGTGCTTAGATGACTATTTCATCCATTCCATCTATTATTTGAGTTTTTTATGCCATTTGATTTTCAGACAATAAGGAAAGATATACATATTTTATTGAATGAATAAATGAATGAACGAATGAATGAATGAATGGCAGAAAGTCACAAAGCTTTTTAAGATGTAATAAATTAAATCAGATCCCTGTGGAGTTTTCTCTCCTTTGTGGACATAGGCAAGGAGCACTGTCAAAAGAAAAAAATGAAGATGGTGACCACAGCTGCTTGGTTGAAGCCCCTCCCCCTTTCTTACATGCATTGCATGCACAATGCATGCAAAAAGGAGTGGAATTCCAGATCCAGTCTGCCACCATGACTTTTCTGAGTCCTCCTATGGACATCCCTGATGAGGAGGAGGAGGAGGAATTCCTGTTCAGCAAATCTGTCATTATGAACATTGTCCTATAAATCCTGTGCCTCTCTCCTATCTAGGGTAAACTGCAAATGTGGGTGGACATCTTCCCACTTTACTTGGGTGACCCAGGACCTCCTTTTGACATCATCCCACGAAAGACCAGAAAGTACGTGCTGCCAATTTGTGTAAAGTTAGTTTTCCTAAGACTAAACGTCAGACTGCCACCTCAGACTTGCCTGTGCTTTGCTGATATGTGGTGACACTCTGCCATTAACTATTGAGAAGGGGGGCAAAGGGGGTCATGCTCGGGAAATCAAAAGTAGGTGCTGTGCCATCTTGAGAAGCTGCTTCAAGGTCGCCTAACTGGAAGAAGGAGGGAGCAACATACCAGAACATGCTTGAGCTGAACGTTAGGAAAACAGCTTGCAAGATTTTGACTGGTTAGCTTGAGGTGGGAAATAAAAGATACTTACGGAGGGGAAAGGAGGGGAATGTGTAATGTATGGATTTTGGTGCAGGAATCTCAGCTCTGGCTATGCATGACTGCAATACACTTGATCTCTAATAGAAACGTACCTTTCTCAGGAAATTGAGCCAAGAATTGCTTTTTACTTAGAGATTTAAGTTTGTGGCAGGTCTGACACTAAATAAATCAAAGCTACCCAGTCAGTGTGGTAAAATAGTGAAGGTGTCAGATGACAGCTGATGCAATCTGGGTTCCAAGTCCTCGGAAATTCTGTAGGTGAATTGATGTAGGAGACAACCAGGTGAGCCCAAGGTCGGGATGAAATACATCATCAGTTGAAGTCACTACTGATGAGGTAGTAAGAAATCTAAGTCCAGCCTTACCTTGATGTCTTTTGAACCCTATCCTGGCTCTATCCTAACCCTATCCTGATTTGTTGCACCTGACGCTTGGAACCAGACCCTCTTTTTTTTAACCCAAGGGTCATTTGGCCTAGAGAGGAAGGGGCTGGACTAGGAACAGAAAAACCCACATACTGGTTCTTTCTTGGCCACAAAAGCTTGCTGAGGGACTCTGGATCAATTACTCTGTCAAGAGCCAGAGTTTGTTTATTATTTAGCATATGGCAAATCCTGATGTCTTCTCATAATGATGTGTTGTAAGCCAGGAGATCACAAGGATTTTCTGGCTGCCATTGTGAAAAAATTAGCCAATTCTATGTTGATGCTCAGGGGATGCCCAAGCGTAGCCTCCTCTTTCTGGAAGCTTCTTCCTTGTCCTCCAAAAAGCAAAGTGGGGTAGCGGCAACCTTGTTGAGCTAGGAATGGGAAGGTCCAGGTTCAAGTTCACTCTCTACCATAGGGAAAGTGTAAGGTCCTGCCTCAGCTAGTTCTCCCAAGAAAGCAGAACTCTTGAAACTGGCATTGTTTCAAAAAGGAACTTTTATTGAGAGATAGTGAAAGCAGAACGGTGAGGCAAGATCTGAATAGTCCCATGCAAAAACATTACATTAAACCCCTCTCTTCAAAACCCCTCCCAGATGCCAGGCTATTGCATCCTCTGCTCCCCAGAGTAGAGATAAGGCAGATAGCCCCAGGCTCATCCCTCCCCCTTTCACACCCTTTCACACCCAAAAAGAACAAAGTGAAAGAAACACATGACAGACAACTCAAAGATTCCCCCCTCCCAACAGAATGGCAACGTCCCAATAGGGATCTGAGGGGCCTGACAGAACGTCGTATTTTCTCTTCTTTCTAGATACGAACTTCGCTGCATAATTTGGAACACCAAAGACGTAGATCTAGAAGATACCAATATTTTTGGAGACAAGATGAGCGACATCTATGTGAAAGGGTATGAGATAAGCGATGTTGGTGGGGAATTGCAGAGTCCCAAATAATTAAGGAGAAACTTCCTGACAGTGAGGACAATTAACCAGTGGAATAGCTTGCCTCCAGAAATTGTGGGCATTCCATCACTGGAGATTTTTAAGAAGAGACTGGACATTTACCTGTCTGGAATGATATAGGTTCTCCTGCTTGAGCAGGGGGCTGGACTAGAAGACCTCCAAGGTCCCTTCCAGCTCTATTCTATTCTAAGGCCTCAGTCCTGCTTGTTCTCTTCTTTGCATCCCCTGACAGCTGCTCCTGGATTCTTACTTCTGCTCCTCTTTCCTTGTTCATCCCATAACCCAAAACCATAAACTCTTCTGTGAGAAATGGAGAATCAAAGCAGTCATTGACCGGAGCTTCATTTCCACCACCATCCAGTTCCTTCATGCATTTCCACACAACCTACAGGCCAACAGAGAGTCAATGGACATTGCCACTTTCATTTCTGTCTACGCCTGTTGGCCAAAACTCCAACCCAATTGCATAATACACCATTCACAACATCTGTCCCCACACTTGAGTTGACTAAAAATATTTCTGTCCCTCTCCTTTGTTTTGGTCCCAGATGGCTGGATGGCCTGGAGGAAGACAAGCAAAGAACAGATGTCCATTATAGGTCCTTGGCAGGAGAAGGCAACTTCAACTGGCGATTCATATTCACTCTGGATTATTTGCCCATGGAGCAAGTCTGTGTCCTCACTAAGAAGGTGGGTGGAAGCATAGGGGCATAAGCTGGCTTTTAGTTCCCGTTCTCTCTCTCTCTCTCTCTCTCTCTCTCTCTCTCTCTCTCTCTCTCTCTCTCTCTCTCTCTCTCTCTCTCTCTCTCTCTCTCTCTCTCTCTCTCTCTCTCTCTCTCTCTCTCTCTCTCTCTCTCTCTCCCTCCCTCCCTCCCTCCGTCTCTCTCTCATCTCATTTGCCCTTTATAAACTCTTTGGGAGACTGAAATCCAACTCTTTGAAGAACTAGAGTGGTTAAGACACCAGGCTAGAAAGCGGTTGACCATGAGTTCAAGTCCCACCTTAGCCATGAAATTCAGCTGGGTGACCTTGGGCCAGTCCCTCTCTCTCAGCCCAACCCACCTCACAGGGTGGTTTTTCTGGGGCAAATAGGAGGAGGAAAGTGCATCGGATATGCACACCACCTTGATTTATTTGCAAAAATAATAAAGGTGGGATACAAATAAAGTAGAAACTTGAAGACAACACCAGGGGCAAGGTTTTGAGGGGCTTCTTGGTGCTATTAGAATTAGTTTTCATTTTCCAATCTCTTGCCAGTCAATCTTGACTCCTAGTGATTTTATGGCTTCTTTCATTTTTTATTTATTTATTTTTTTAATTTCCTGGCAATCTCTATCCAAGTATTAGCCATTGTCTTCCAAGCCCAAAGGTGGTGAAATGCTGCCATCTATCATGTTCTATCATGTTGTGAGCCACCCTGAGTTCTCCGGAATAGGGCGGCATAGAAATTAAATTAATAATAATAATAATAATAATAATAATAATAATAATAATAATAATAATAATAATAATAATAATAATAATAATAATAATAATCTTCTGAGATGGACCAGGGAAGCTGTGCAATGATATATACTTTCTAGTCTTTCTCTAAGCAGCAAGAGTACACAGCGGTACCAACCCTGGCGATCTTGATGCTGTTCTTCTGTTGATGCTTCCTAGGACGGCATTGGCTTTTTTGGCAGCTGCAACACACAGCTGGATCGCACTTAAGTGGTGGCCCCCTTAGGACACTTAGATCCCTCGCACAGTTACTATGGTTGATGTCCATTTTCCTCCCGTCCGTTTTTCTTTGCAGCAACATTTTTGGAGTCTGGATGAGACCATGCAGAAAGTACCTCCAAAACTGATCATCCAGGTCTGGGATAATGATAAATTCTCAGCTGATGATTTCATAGGTAAGATTTTTGAACATGGCTGGCTGAGGAATTCTAGGAGTTGAGGTCCACCGGTCTTAAACTTGCCAAGCTTGGACACCCCCTGGTATGAGATCTCCTGCTCAAGCAGAAGGTGGATTGGAAGACCGCCCAGGTCCCTGCCAGCTCTGTTATTCTGTATTCATGTAAGCTACCTTGAGCTCCTGGAAAGTAGGCAGGAAATAAATCCAATACAGGTAGTCCACTTCAATAACTGCAATTGAGACTGGCAACTCGGTCATTAAACAAAGCAATTGCTGAGTGAAAAATCCCGTGATTGTGCTTACAATTGTATGGAGGACAGCACATCCTGGCTTCAATGGCAAACACATGACAATGCAAAAGACTTAAATGCGAGTATTAGTTGCAAAGTTATGTTTTCAGCACCATTTGTAACTGCAAACGGTTGCTGTCCAAGGTAGCTACTAAACAAGGACTATCTGTAATAAAGTTGCAGGAAAAAATGCAAGAGGATGCATCATCTGTAAGAAAGAATAACTTCAGTTTCTCCATGCTCATCTTGGATTCTCCAAGCGAAGATGGTCCATTTGCGCTATTTCATGTATTTATTTGCTTACTTTTCTGGTAAGCCCTGCTCTTAGGCTGTTCTGTAAAACTACCGGTAGGCCAGCTTTGGAGGATACAAAACCCTCTGCTTTGCTTCACATCTTCATGGTTGGAAGCATCAATAGAGCTGATGTCCAACCAATCTGATGTGCATCATTTGAGAGAAGCTGATGAGGATTTGGAGTCAGAACGTAGAATCATAGGGTTGGAAGGGATCTTGAAGGTCTTCTAGTCCAACCCCCTGCTCAAGCAGGAAACCCTACATCATTCCAGACAAATGGCTGTCCAATCTCTCCTTTAAAAACTCCACTGATGGAACACCCAGAGCTCCTGAAGGCAGCCTGTTGCACTGATGAATTGTTCTAACTGTCAGGAATTTCCTCCTTACTTCTAGATTGGACCTCTTCTTGATAACTTTCCATCTGTTACTACTTATCCTGCCCTCAGGTGCTTTGGAGAACAGGTGGAGCCTCTCTTCTATGTGACAGCCCCTCAAATGTTGGAAGGCTGTTATAATTCCACTGATTAATTGTTCTCATTGTCAGGAAATTTTCTCCTTAATTCTAGGTTGAATTTCTCTTTCATGATCTTCCACCTGTTACTTCTTGCAGCTCTTTCATGCACAGCCTCAATTGGTCCAATGTAACCTGGCAAGGCTGCTTAGGTCTCGGTGTTACCTTCTGTGAATCACTGGATCATAGAACGTAGAATCAATGGAATTCAAGAGGGGTTGGACTTAGACCCTTTGTGGGAACATAATTATTCCAGGCTGGTAACATGCTTAACTCTGCCCCCCCCCAGCTCTGCCTGCTGCTAAAATAAGACAGATCAGACCCTGCTTGAAAACTGAGTTTGTAGACCTCACCAGACTGTGTGAAAAGCAGGGTGGATATATGTGATTTTAAATATCATGGATCCCATTGTCTTAGCATATCGTAAAAGCCAGGATATCACAGTAAACCACCATGTACATTTGGGGGGGGAGACAGCATGTGGTGTGAACCCAGTTGTAATATCTTGTTAGCCCAAGATCGACATAGTATGTGAACCCAGCCGAAGCAGGCTAGCATCATCACTCTTGATTGATAGGGCTGGAAGGGACCTTGGTGGTCTTCTAATCCAACCCCCTGCTCAAGGCAGGAGACCTTATATATATGTGTGTGTGTGTGTGTGTGTGTGTGTGTGTGTGTATTAAAAATTTTATTGACTTTTATAGAGTTGGGGATAGAATAGGATCGGGATAGGGATTAGGGTTTAGGGTTGGGGTCAACATTGGGGTTATCCCCCAATAACATTTTCAATCTTTAGCAAGCAGACTATTGTCTGGGTACATATGTTCAGTTAACAATAGTTGATGTAGTAATAAGGAACGATAAACAGTATCAGTTAGTTAATGCATATCTTTCTTCTTACTAATATATACTCAAAATAACATATCACATTCATTTCTCACTAGTTCGTTTTCCTTCACCATTTTTCTTCCTCCTGCAGGCAATCTGGAAATAAACTTGACCAGCATCCCACGACCGGCCAAGCGGCCTCGTGATTGCACTTTGAAAGTCCTGCAAGAGGACAGCAGCGCTGCTGGCTCTTCCACCCCTTTTCGCCGACGCAGACAAAAGTGCATCTCCCTGTTCACCCAGAGGAATATGAGGGGCTGGTGGCCTTGCATCGTCTTCGAGAAAGATAAGCCACGGGTGTCTGTAAGTCAGGAAAAGATGGGGGGGCAGGGGGGGAGTAGGCTGTCTCTAAAACATCCAATTACAGCAGGGGTTCTCAACCTTGGCAACTTTAAGACTTGTGGACTTCAACTCCCAGAATTCCTCAGCCAGCAAAGCTGGCTGAGGAATTCTGGAAGTTGAAGTCCACAAGTCTTAAAGTTGCCAAGGTTGAGAACCCCTGAATTACAGGTTGTCCTCGACTTACAACAGTTCATTTAGTGACCGTTCAAGGTTACAACACTGAGAAAAGGGACTTATGACTTTTGCAGCCTCCCCCAGAGTCACGTGATCAAAATTCAGAGGTTTGGCCATTGATTCATATTAATGACAGTTGCAGGGTCCCAGGGCCACGTGGTCATCTCCTGGCAAGCCAAATCAATGGGGGAAACCAAATTCACTTCACAACCACGTTACTAACTTAACAACTGTGCCAAGAAATGTGGTAAAATGAGCAAAACTTACTTAGCAAATGGTTGATTTCACTTAGCAAGATAAATTTTGGGCTCAAGTGTCGTCATAAGCCGAGGATTGCCTGTACGCTATTGGATATTGGATTCTCTGCACAATGGATCAGGCAATGAAGGACCAGTTAAGAACTTGGAGTAGTGGAATCTCTCGTCTCTTGAGGATCACTCAGGCCTCGGCTTCTAAGTTTGAGTTAATATTCCATTAGGAGGCAGATGTGTTCATTTTTAAGCCCTCCACCTTGGAAAGATCGTTCTTCTGAAATGTTTTATTTCTTCAGCATCTCCATGTCTTTGAACCAGCATCCCACAAAATGAAGCCTCCCAGATGTATGCATTATGAATGGCCATGAACTCATCTTGGAGAATATCAGCCTGGGGAAAGTCTGGTTCAGACCCACCCAAAAAGCTGAAGTATCTTGCTGGTGTTTATCCTCCAGATTCATGTCTTCCAATCCAGGCAGCACAGAATATTTCCTGCAAGTCTACGATGGCTATTTGAATTCATCCTACATGGTGTCTTAAGACATGGAGTACTAATAAAAGAAGACTGAGCAAAGTACCCAAGTTCTTAAGGCTGACATATTGGTTATCCGATGCTTTGGTCCACAAATTGGTTCACAAATTGGTTCCAAAGCGCCTGAAGGCAGGACAAGAAGCAACGGGTGGAAACTCATCAAGGAGAGAAGCAACCTAGAACTAAGGAGAAACTTCCTGACAGTGAGAACAATTAACCAGTGGAACAACCTGCCTCCAGAAGCGGTGAATGCCCCAACACTGGAAGTTTTTAAGAAGAGACTGGACAGCCATTTGTCCGAAATGGTATAGGGTTTCCTGCCTGAGCAGGGGGTTGGATTTGATGACCTCCAAGGTCCCTTCCAACTTTACTATTATTATTATTATTATTATTATTATTATTATTATTATTATTATTATTATTATTATTATTATTATTATTATTATTATTGTTGTTATTATTATTATTATTGTTATTATTATTATTATTATTATTATTATATTGGGATCCCACTTTTGCTTTATGCATGAGATATATCACCGGGAATGACTTTTTACCCCGACCCGTGTTCTTGTGTCTCTGGCTTTCTAGGGTAAGATAGAAATGAGTCTGGAGTTGCTGACTGATCTTGAGGCTGAAGAATTGCCAGCTGGGAGAGGAAGAGAAGAGCCCAACACAAACCCCTTTCTGAAGCCACCAGAGTAAGATCAGAACATGGGTGTCCTCTGGCACAAAACCTGGGTGGAGGAGTGACTGTCCTGAGACTCGTGATGTCTCTCATCTTGAGACAGTATGGAAGGAAGTGGTAGTCTTACGTCATCATTCACAGGGATTGGCAGGTTTTTTTTTTAATTCTTTTATTAAAACAATCAGCATTGAACATAAAATCTTAGTATGCATCAATCATCATAGCACCTGGTATACAACACTAAGTATTAATCTTTGCAAACGTCTGGTTTGGTAAACATTTTTCACTCCTCACCTCAAGCGTCAACTATACGCCTGTTACACTTTATTTGATTGGTGTTTTTCTTTTCTATAGTTTATCCACAGTTTCTAGTCTATCACATATTATTCATCTTTTTGAGGCAGGAAAGTATCCCCAAAGTGCTTTTCCAAAAGGCAACTGGACGTTCTTGATTTCTTTTTCCTTTGAAAACATTTTCCTTCTCATCCCAGAAGCTCCTTCAGTTCTCTTCCTTGGGTGAAGTTGGCTGTAGTTGCTTAGTAGTTGGGAGAACTGAAGAAGCTTGTTTCTCTTTGCTCTCTTTCAAAGAAAAAAAACCAAGAGAGTTCGGTTATCTTTTGGAAAAAGCACATTTGGGACAACCATGACCTGGATGATTGAGAATCTCAACAGACAGGCAGGAAAGTGCAAATTAAACCAACCCAGTTAGTTTACCCTGACCAGATCTAGGGGATAAAAGACTTTGAAAAATGTATCCTAGAGAAACCACAATCTTTGAAAGAAGTCTTGTAGATGCCATGGGCAATGTATGTTTCTCCCAATGCCCCAGTGAACACCATTGTGGGGTCCTTCAACTATGGAGTCCAGGATGGAGCAGAAATTAATGACAAGGGAGCAACGATGCCAGACCAGCCTGGCTGGTCTTCAGCTGATGAGTGAGCATAAGCAAATAAAAGATGAATGAAGCTAAGGTGAATACAATGGCTCTCTCATCACTTCTTCTCTCTTCATTCTTCTCCCTCAAACTAGGAGACCGGAGACCTCTTTCCTATGGTTCACAGCCCCCTTGAAGAGCATCCATTTTATTATATGGCAGAAAAGTAAATGGAAGATCCTGATTTTCATTTGCATCCTGCTGGTGATCTGGCTATTTGTAGATTTCATCTACGCAGCTCCAGTAAGTCTTCTGAGAAAATAATGTAAAAATGTAACCCTGAAGGGGAAATCATGCACTATAAGTAGTAAGGGTGGGATTCTTTCAGCCATATGAGTGCTACTCATGAGAAAGAGAGAAAAATGAATAATACAGTACAGCTTTCACTGGTTTCCACCATCTTCTAACTTTCTTTACTCAGGGTTATCTGGCCATGAAGTTGGTCAATCCAATGAAATCCCATGGTCCATCTTGGTCCAAGCAGTCTTCGAAGAATAATATTAACACAAGCTTTCAAATAACAACCTCAGAAATAATGCAGACAATTTCAAAGATGTCATTGCCATCAGCAGCTCCCAAGACAGCACCATCAGCAGCTCCCAAGAGGGGATCAGCAACAGCTCCCAAGAGAGGACCATCAGCAGCTCCCAAGAGAGGACCACCAGCAGCTCCCAAGAGCGGACCATCAGCAGCTCCCAAGAGAGGACCACCAGCAGCTCCCAAGAGCGGACCATCAGCAGCTCCCAAGAGAGGACCATCAGCAGCTCCCAAGAGAGGACCATCAGCAGCTCCCAAGAGAGGACCATCAGCAGCTCCTAAGAAAGGACCACCAACAGTTCCCAAGAAAGGACCACCAGCAGGTCCCAAGAAAGGACCACCAGCAGCTCCCAAGAAAGGACCACCAGCAGCTCCCAAGAAAGGACCACCAGCAGCTCCCAAGAAAAAGCCTCCAGCAGTTCCGAAGAAAGTTCAAAGCCAACTCCTGCAAACAACAGCTCTCAAGAAAATGTCATCAGCAACTTCAAGTAAAGTTCCAACAACCATGCTGAAGAAAATGCCACCAAGACCTCTGAAGAAAGCACAGCCAACAACATTGAAAAAACTGCTGCCAACAGCTTTGAAGAAAGGATCACCTCCTATCTCAAAAAAGCCATCTCCTAAGAAAACATCAAAAACAACTGTTCCAAAGCCACCACAACCAACTGGCAAGAAATTATGGGCTACTTCTCCCAAGAAAAGCAGCTCCCCTCCCAAATTTCCAATTCCTAAAAAAAGATTGATAACACTGAAAACTCCCCCAAAATAATAGTACCGTAACTCATCAAAAGAAATTCCTTGCAGGATATCACCAACTGCTAAGATCCTAGTCTGTTATAGTTAAGTGATGATTTTTTGTTACACAGACAGAAATCCTGCCCTGTTCTTCACAGTCTATTTGAAATGTCTTGCACCAAAGGACTGTTCTTGCTTCATCTTCCCTGTTGCCCTCAAAGGAACATAAGAGTAGAAACACTCAGTCTTCTATGAAGTTGATGTCATCCTTCCAACTTTTTCACTTCCGTGATGATGTTCCTCAGAGTTCAAAGCCAACTCCTGCAATATTTCCAGGGAAAGAAAAGAAAGGAATGATGGAGCAGGGTAGGGCTTCAGAAAAAGGTGCTTTTCTGAACTCTGTCCTAAGATCTCCAAGAGGTGAAGAAGGCTCCTCCTCAAAATGAATGTAGGTCAGGAGGAGTCAAAATCTTGTTATAGAATTAGAATCATAAATAGTTGCAATGCAGTTACACATGTTTCAGCCCTCACTGGAGGCAAGTCATACTATACAAATAAATATGCCATCGATGGTCCTGTTTTGATATTTTGGGTAAGATAGTTCTTTAAAAAAAATTAAAGATTTTTTTCATAGAGTAAAAAAGCAAATCAAAAGAGAAAAGGAAAAGGAAAGTAAGGCAAAAAGTGGAAAAAATAAAAAAATAAAAAATTTTAAGAAACGTTATGACATCTGACCTTCATTTCAACAGAGTTACAATCTTACAGTCCTTTCTCATCTTAGATATTACACAAGTCCCTTCAGACCCTCATTTAATCCACATCTTTCTTAATCTTCAAACCCAGACATCATCATATCACTTCTTCTTCTTTCAGCAAAACGTCCATATAAAGCAGGGGTCTTCAAACTTGGCCCTTCGATGACTTGTGGACTTCAACTCCCAGAATTCCTCAGCCAGATTTCATTATCCTCCTCTTTTCACGCACTGAGTCTGCAATATTTTATTGTTGCCACCAGATTGCAGTGTTTCACAAAAATTCCATTATAGTCCACCCTCCTGTAAGCCACAGAGAAATCAGAACTAAATGAATTAATTCTATTTCAAGAAGAGAGATTCCATGGATGAAAATCCTACAGGGATTTTCCTGTTCAAGACACTTGGGAAACTATAAAAAATGAGATAATAAAAACCCAAACAAAAACAATACTATCAAGAAAGAAAAACTAGAGACACCAGATGAAACCAGCATGGTTGCACAAAGAATAACAGAATAAGAGAGTTGGATGGATGGGACCTTGGAGGTCACCTAGTCCAACCCCCTGCTCAGGCAGGAAACCCTATACCATTCCAGACAAATGGCTGTCCAGTCTCCATCGATGGAGCACCCACAGCTTCTGAAAGGAAGATGTTCCATTCATTAATTGTTCTCACTGACTAGGTTGGTTCTCTCCATGATTAGTTTCCATCTGTTACTTTTTGTTCTGCTTTCAGGTATTTGGGGGAATAGGTTGACATTCTCATTTCTGTGGCAGCCCCTCAAATATTGGAGCACTGCTACTATTGTCACCTTAGTCCTTCTTTTCATTAGACTAGACCAGGGATAGGCAACCTCGGCTCTTTTATGACTCGTGGACTTCAACTCCCAGAATTCCCGAGTCAGCTATGCTGAGGGGAAAGGGAGAGTTTCTAAGTTGAACCATGCTGGCTCAGGAATTCTGGGAGTTGAAGTCCACGAGTCATAAAAGAGCCGAGGTTGCCTACCCCTGGACTAGACATACCCAATTCCTGCAACTGTTCTTTGTTGCTCTTCTCTGCACTCTTTCAGACAATTTGAGGGGAAAAGGGAGAAGTATAAAAATGGAAATGGGAGCTAAGGGTATGTTTGATCTATTGAAGAGAAGGCTCTCCTGTCACAGAGAAGAGAGGATTGATTTATTTTCCAAAGCACCAGAGGAACAGGACAAGAAATAACAAGTCATTTGCCCTTGTAACTTCAAATGATCACTAAACCAATGGTTATAAATTGAGAACTATGGAGCCTTTGGTGGCTCAGTGCATTACTGCAGTCTCAATAGAGAAAATGGAACAATATAATGGAATCTATAGGAAATCCTGCCCATGATGGCTGAAAGAAATATGTGATTTTTAATGTAGGCTGTCTAATGTGTTGTGTGAACCAGACTTATTCTGCTTATTCTTAGTTTCTGCTGAAATATTTCAGGTCCTCTTTAGTTTGAAACATCTGCATCCTACCCTTAGTTTTACTCACCCACATACCGGTAGATGCCCTGTACAACTTCTACACTAGGTTTCCTAAACCTTGGTCCACTGTGGTTTGTGATGGGCTGTGCGGCTGATTAGGAGAGAGATAATAATAATAATAATAATAATAATAATAATAATAATAATAATAATAATAATAATAATAATAATAATAATAATAATAATAATAATAATAATAATAATAATAATAATAAAGTTGGAAGGGACCTTGGAGGTCATCTAGTCCAACCCCCTGCTCAGGCAGGAAACCCTATACCATTTCAGACAAATGGCTGTCCAGTCTCTTCTTGAAAACTTCCAGTGTTGGAGCATTCACTGCTTCTGGAGGCAGGTTGTTCCACTGGTTAATTGTTCTAACTGTCAGGAAGTTTCTCCTTAGTTCTAGGTTGCTTTTCTCCTTGATCAGTTTCCATCCGTTGCTTCTTGTCCTGCCTTCAGGCGCTTTGGAAAATAGCTTGACTCCCTCTTCTTTGGGGCAGCCCCTGAGATATTGGAACACTGCTATCATGTCCCCCCTCGTCCTTCTCTTCGTTAAACTAGACATACCCAGTTCCAACAGCCGTTCCTTATATGCCCTTCATTTTACCCTACATTTTGCCCTTCTCATTTTAGAAGACAGGTGTCAGAAAGCAGGAGTCCCAAGGGAGAGGCCGGACAATCACTGCATCTTTTGACCTCTTCTGACCACGGTCTTCCAGGACAATCCCGCAGGCTGGCATTACAAACACAAATGTGACTTTCCCAGCTTCTATCAGGCGCTGCCCATGACGCTCATGAGCGAGGCAGGTGCGTGACCCACCCCTCTTTTGAGAGGCTAGGCCTGTGGCATTCAGAGCAGGGCTTCATTTGTGGACAGTTAACATCTGAGAAGCTGGGAGGAGGCCAAAAGCTCCGGAGGCCTGCGTGGTACATTCCATTCCTTCCAAGATCTCTTGGACATGCAAAGGTCCTGGCTTTCTTGCTTACAGGCCTGTTTCAACAACATCGCTCTGAATCGCTTCTGGAAATTAAGTCTGCTTTGTTTGTCTTTTTCTCCTCCTCTCCCCAGTTCCTGCCAGGGCCCCTGTATTATTCTTAACATTGGCTTGGGATCTATCTGCTTGGATAGCTCAACCAGCCAAATGCTTGATCTATGGCATCTTTGCAACTTGGGAACATTTTTTTTCCTTTCATACCTGTGTGTCTTTTACTAGCTGCTAAAAAAAAAAAAAGTTTGTTGCCCTCAGTGGCAACATCTAATCGTCTTTGACTTAGCTCAGAAAGATTAAGTGGAGCCACATCTGATCTGGACTGGGAAGGGGGGCTAATTACAACTAGAAACTTGCTACCGTAGGAAGCTGGGGGAAAAAAAACTTCAAAAGAATGTAGAGGCAGATCACTTTCTCGTGGATTAACTGTTTGCTTCTGGCCAAAGATTACAAACAATGTTTAATGCCTTCAAATAAGTAACTCCCTTTTTACAGCCCTGTAAGTGAAAGCAAGAAAAGGATAAGATAATCAAAACAGCGGGCCATTAGGGAGGAAATACAACTCTAATCAAAACAGCCGGCCATTAGGGAGAAAATACAACTTGGTGATTCAACTGGCAGTAAAAAAGATCTAATCTGTTACCAATTAATGGTCAACAAACAAAGATAGCAGCAAATGTTGTAGGTCCTATCAAGGACACAGAATCACTATAAGAAATAAATAACTATGTGATTGGGTGCAAATTTAAAAGGCCCAGAGATTCATCCATGTTTTCTTCATCTAGGATACGGTAGCAGTCCCTAATGCTTTCAGCTTTGTGGATCAGTGGCGGTAGTAGTGGCTGTGGTGGTGGTGGTGGTGGTGGGGAGAGCCTGTATGCACAATTCCATTTGTGCAAGTGTCCAGTGTGCATGCACTTGCTCAAGTAAGTTGAGCTGCGCATTGCCCCCTTCCTTCCTCTTTCCTCCCTCCCTCCTCCCTTCTCCTTCCTTCTCCTTCCTTTCTTCGTCCCTCCCTCCTTCCTTTCCCCTTCCTCACTTCCTCCCTCCCTTTTCCTTCCTTCCTTCCTTCCTCCCTCCCTCCTTCTTCCTCTTTCTTTTCTTCCTATCTACTTTCAGATGGATGGACTCCAACTCCAATTTCAAGGCTGGCTGGGGAGTTCTGGGAACCGAAGTCCACAAATCTGAAATTTGCCAAAGTTGAAAAAACACCAGTTGCAGTCAATGGGAGCTGAACTCAGTTGCAGGTGGAGGGAAACCTTATAATAACTGGTGGGCAACACAATCTCGCCATCTCAATGGGCTATGCCACAAAACAAAGAGAATCGCAGCTTTTGTTTTCTAAAACAGTATTTTAAACAGAGTAAACAAGGCTTCCTGTTCTTTAAAAAAAAAAAAACCATGGATGTTGTTGCCAGGAAAAACCTGCTGTTATTTTGCCCATGTCCTTTTCATCTCCTCCACCTTTAGCTGGGTGGTAATCTGAATTTTCCATCCTCGGGTCACGAGGCTCAAATGCTCATATTGTTTGCTGGTGTGATTAACTGGAATTGTGACAGGAAAGGCAGCAAAGTGAAGTGACAACTGTCTTTCTTGAGCCTAGAACAGTTGAAAGAAAATGCTTTTTTGTGCCAAGGAACATGCTGTTCCACATTGTGCCCCTTCATCTTAGGTGAGGGTCATTTTTTACGTCGACCGTCAGGGTACAATGTTATTTCATCCCTTCTAAATAGAACCCTGTGCTTCAATGATTCAATATATTTTCAAAATGTATTAATATTTCAAATCCAGCTACTATGCAGAATTAGTAGAGACAGCAGAACCTTTATCAATTCAGACCACCTCAGTGGGGAGCCTTTGACTTCTTCAAAGTTGCTCCAGGCAAAAGGGGAAAGTGTAGAAACAATTTAGACTCACCAATGATTTAATCACTTATATGCCTAATTGGAGAGAAGTTTGTATGAAAGGAAAAGAGAGTGCAAGCTAGTCTTGACCTTCAAAAGGTTTTCGTTCCAGTCAAAAAAAATGCCAATTTGAAAACCGTGAGGGAAAATCTGGCACGGTTTTTATTTTGGAATTCTAAAATGAAAATAAACAACTCGAGGGATTAAACAATTTAGTATCTAGAGAACCTAAACCCTTGTTTTTTCAAATTCAGCAACTTAAATTAAAAAATATGTGGGGTTCAATTCCCAGAATTCCCTAACCAGAACCTTAATGGTGTCAAGTTTGAAAAACACTGATCTACTATAAATTAAAACAATCCAACTACTACATGTATGAAGTGTTTCCCTCGGATAAACCATGGCAGAAATTTAAAATGCTGGTGTTAGGACCTGTTTTTCTTTTTGTTGGTGACTGAACCATAATTGGCTGACAATCAGACAAAGACACTAAAAAATAATGACTTTTATTATTATTATTTATGTTTTATTGTGATTTCTTTTATTGTGAGGCACCCGGAATCATTGAGTTTCAGGTGGCATACACATTTAATAAATTAATTCTTATTATGTACACAATAGCTTCTCCATTTTCTTGTTTATTTTCCCCATTTCCCCCCTCTTTTTACAGTATTTCAAAATTGCTAAATTTGTTTTATTCATTATTTTTCTTTTATTACCACATATAAAACACATGCATCCTTACTTTTTATGTTGCCTACCTTCTCTATAAGGGTGGCTCTGGGCGGCTATTCATTTATACCCGTACAAACATATACAAAAAGCAACAATATGATGAAAATTTTAATAATAAGTAACTTAGCTTAAGACCTTTTTTGTAAACTTTTATTGTAAAACAAATACTTTCATTATTTTTATTTAATTTTGAAGAAAAGTCAAATAATGAAAACCCTTTCAACATTAATATCTAAAACTAATTAACATTGGGGGAACATCCACTTTCTTAAACATTCTAAGGCACCTAACAAAATAGTAACAATCTAAGTGTATTTTACATAGTATCATTGTACTTACTGAAATAATATTGTTATCAAAACTGAGGTTTTAATTGAGATTGTCTAGATCAGGACTGAACCACCTTGACAACTTTAGGACCTGTAAATTTCACCTCCCAGAATTCTCTCCAATCAACAAGGGTTGCCAAGGTTGGACACCCCTGGTCGAGATCAGCATTTAATTATATGTTAAGGGTTGAGCTAATTCTATATTAATGTTTTATGGTTATATTTTCAGTTCCTACACGTCACCCATTCATTTTTCTATATATTCTTTTCTGATATTATTAGCATTGCTATATTTTGGTGTGTACTTTGTCATATCCTCTGACCTGTCTGTCTGTCTGTCTGTCTGTCTGTCTATCTGCCTGCCTGCCTGCCTATCTATCTATCTATCTATCTATCTATCTATCTATCTATCTATCTATCTATCTATCTATCTATCTATCTATCTATCTATCTATCTACCTACCTACCTACCTACCTACCTACCTACCTATCTATCTATCTATCTATTACTATCTGTATTTATCCATTATTTATCATATAATCATCTACCTATCATCCATCTATCTATCTTTCTTTCCTTTCTTCTTTCTTTCCTTTCTTTCTTTCTTTCTTTCTTTCTTTCTTTCTTTCTTTCTTTCTTTCATCAAGGAGAGAAGCAACCTGGAACTAAGGAAAAATTAACCAGTGGAAGAGAAGTTGCCCTCAGACGTTGTGGGGGCTCCATCACTGGAGGCTTTTAAGAACAGACTGGACAGCCATCTGACTGGATAGGGTCTCCTGCCTGAGCAGGGGGTTGGACTAGATGACCTCCAAGGCCCCTTCCAGCGCTGTTATTCTATATTCTATCCTTATCTATCATCTATCTATATTACATACAGATATCTCTATCTTTATCATTAGCCATCCTCTCTCTTTCGATCTCTCTTTCTCTCTCTCTCTCCCACTATCCACACAAAAGACCAAGGCACAACACATTGACAGCTCCTCTGCTCCAATCGGAGTCATCTGGTAAGAATTGCGGTTTTCCCATTGGTCAACGGGCTCGAGGGCGGGACCTCCACAGGGCGTGTGCTTACGTCACCGCCATCTTCAGCCCCCCCCCCCGCAGACATAAAGATGACACGAGGAGTTGACGTGTCAAGGCAGAAAGAGAGGTGGGAGAACTGAGGGGCGAATTTTTCTGCGCAGGCGCCGTCCGGGTCTTATTGGCTGAGCTGCGATTGGGGGTCGGGAGAGGGGGTGGAGCTCCGGTGCGGCCTGAAGCCCCGCCCTGAAGCGCTGACGTTGACCGCCAAGCGCGCCTGCGCACTAGCCCGCACGGCTCTCTCGCGACTCCATCTCTGGCGGTGGCGGCGCCTCCGTTTCCTCAGCCGCGGCCGGGTGGGGGAGGGGCCCGACCTGAAGGGGCAGCGGCGGCAGGTGAGTGACCCGCCCCCGGCCACGCCCCTTGCGCGTGGCGGCTGAGGGGTCCGTCGCCCCGATCGGGCCTGGGGGGCGGGGGTTGCCTTGGAGACGTCGGTGAGACGTCTTGGGATGCGGTTAGACGCCTCTTGCCCGCCCGGCCTACCTGGCAGTGTTGTTGTGGAAATGACGTCACAAGGGAACGGTGGGGGCCTCGCAGCGCCTGTGATCTCAAAGGGTTGTGTGAGGAAAGAGAGGAGGGGGTCGTACCTTGCCCCCCCCCGTCTGCAGCTCCGGGAAAAGTGCAGTATAAATCTTACAAATAAAAATAAGGATGCAGGGTAGGTCAAAAATAATGATCAGGATAATGACCCATTGCTCTGCTATAGAGCCGGGGTGTCCAATCTTGGCAACTTTTAAGATTTGTGGACTGCAATTCCCAGAATCCCCCAGTTTTGATACAATATTTCAATACAACGATGCTGTATTTATACAACGCACTTAGATGGTTACTATTTTATTAGGTGCCTTTTAGAATGTTAAAAGTAGAGGAGGAGGAGAAGACAAAAGTGGGTGTTCTGCCCATATTAAGTACAGTTTTAGAAATTAAAAGCCTTTTCGTTATTTGACTTTTCAAACGGGTTAGTCTCAGAAGCCCTTTGCATTCTTCAAAATGACTAAGGACCCCAAAGAGCTGTGGTTTAGGTGGGTTAAAGAGCTTTGGTTTAGGTTTAGGGTTATAGTTAATGATATTTACTGTATTAGAAATTAAAATGAAGACATCTTTAAACATGTATTTGACTTTGCAGACCCAGGGACCCCCACTTGGTCCCCAAAGCACACTTTAATAACTGCAGCTCTAGAGTACTATAATGTTTATTAACCATGACAACTTTAAAATACATGGCTTCAGCTGCCAGAATTCCCTAGCAAAGTCCACGCATCTTCACGCATGCTGGCCTGGGAAATCTGGGACTTGAAATCCTCCTTTAAACATGCTGATTAGAGAATTTTGGGAGTTGAAGTCCTCACATCTTTCAAGTTACTGAAATTTAAAAATACTGCACTAGAGCAGTCTTAATGTTGGGGGGGGGAGATATTTATTTATTCAACTTATAAAGCCATCCATCTCAATCAAGGACTCTGGCTGGCTTACAATTCAAAAAATATATCATTAAAACAACAAAAACATTTTAAAGTAATAAAAAGCATTAAAAAAAACTAAATAAAAATATATTCTAAATGAGACCAAAATCAAGCCATTTAAGCAATCTGGGTTAAAATCTAGGCTAACCTTTGTACCTTTTTTTATTTCTTTCTACCCTATTCTCTGATTTGGGGAATAATATCTGGCTGATATCGACTCTTGGGGAACTCAGAACCTTGCGTGTTCTTTTGGAATATTTTGATTGGCTCCAATAACTAAATTGGCAATTTATAGAACTTCTCCCCCCCCCCATGGTCAGACATGGTTACAGAGGCTTTTTGTTAGCAATGCTTTTGCTATGGTAAAAATCTAATTGGAATAATTTTAATGAGCGTAATGATTGGTATCTTATCAGTAGCGGTAATAGTCACCTTGCTAATCAGGCGGATGGAGTGTGACATACATGGTGTAGTTCAGCATTCTTTATCTGGCATTCTTCAGATATTTGTAGATTACAACATCTGTGTCATCTCCAGTAAGCACGGGCCATTGGATGTGCTCATAGCTAGGAATGAAAGGAATTGTAGCTCAAATACAGGTGCATGAAGATTGATATAAACCAATGCGGATCTATGGACTTGATGTTGCAGAGAAGTTACGTACCGTATTATGTGGACGTAAATGATAAAAAATTCATAATTATGACAATGGTCTTGAGTGATAGAGGAATAGAAGATATGCTGTGGATCTGGTGTCGTATGGTGTTGAGCAGGGGTCTTCAAACCTGGCCCTTTTATGACTTGTGGACTTCAACTTCTAGAATTCCTCAAGTCATAAAAGGGCCAAGTTTGAAGACCCCTGGTGTTGAGGCTCTTTGAATAAAGCAGCATATATTTGTTTATGGATATACAATTAAGTTAATACAGTGGTTCTCAACCTATGGGTCGCGACCCCATTTGGGGTCGAACGACCGTTTCGCGGGGGTCTCCGGACACCGTGGTCCGCCATTTTGTGTTTTTTTTATTTTATTTTTTTATTTTTGTGGGGGGTTGGTTTTTTTTCGGTGTGCCGCGCATGCGCGGTTCGGGCCGTCGCGCGCGTGCCGCGCATGTGCGGATCGGCCCGTTGCGGTCCGCCATTTTGTTTTTGTTTTTTTTTTGCGTCGCGCCCGGGTCAGGGTCGCGACGCGCATGGGCGGCGCAAGTGGGGGTCTCAACCTGAAAAAGGTTGAGAACCACTGAATTAATACAAAGGGGAGTTTATACTGCTTTAAGATCCCTCCCCACTTTTCTAAAGAATTGATGAGAGCCAGTTTGGTCTAGTGGTTAAGGCACCAGGTTGTGTGTTCAAGTCCTGCCTTAGCCATGAAAGCCAGCTTGGGTGCCTTTGGGCCAGTTCCTCTCCCTCAACCCAACACACCTTGTTGGTGGTCTTTGTGAAGAAAATAGGACAGAGAAGTTGTGTTGCATATGTTCACCTTGAGTTATTTGTAAAAATAATAAAGGTGAGATATAAATTAACCAAATTATGTGTCATATGTGGTGCCTGCGTAGTTAGGTTTTCTCCATGGTGATCTGTCCCCAAGTTGGTCCTTTAGGTCTTCCAACAGTGCCCCTTGCTGCTGGTCATTCCCAGAGCCTTCTCTGGAGAACTGGGTCTTTGCATAGGTGTCCAAAGTAGGATAAATTGAGCGTTGTCATTTGTGTTTTGAATGAAAACTTGGGATTGATTTGTTCAGCAATCGTTGGTTTGTTTTCTTGGTTGTTGCCTAGGATAGCATAAGAGAAGCTCAAAAAGCTACAATGTACTTACTGTATGGAGATACTGTTAATAATGGCAATTTCTGATGACAAATGAAAATATTACAAGGATTGAAAACAAGCTATTCAGCCTGCCTCAGAGGGTTTCTGTTTGTTACTCTAAACAGACCCCTTAAAAGTCAGGTTTTAGGTACACACTGAAATATATGAATACTCCAGAAGGATATTCCAGATTTGTTAGCCATATTCCCTGTGCCCATGCCTCAAATCAGCTGGTGAGAGAGCCAGAAACAGAATATTCACAATGTGGATTAATGCAAGCTGTAGAAACAATATTGAATTGAAGCCTTCAGTGGAGTTTTTTCCCGTCATTCAGCTACATAGAAAACAATAATTAGGTGTGCCTGCACTATTTAGACACAACTGGGTGTTTTTTCCTTAAAATCTTTTGAGCTTCTAACATATCAGTAAGTATTTGAATAAGTACTTTAAAATGTAAGCTATTTTTAACAAAAGCCCTTGCAACTGCTACAGATGTCAAAACATAGAATAATAGGATTGGAAGGGATTTTGAAGGGACTAATGGCTGTCCAGTCTCTTCTTGGAAACCTCCAGCGATGGAGCACCCACAACATTTGGAGGCAAGTGGTTCCACTGGTTTATTGTTCTCACCGGCAGAAAATTTCTCCTTAGTTCCACATTGAATCTGTCTTTTATGATCTTCTTGTCTGGCCCTCTGGTGCTTGGGAGATACTTTTACTTACTTTTTTTAAAATTTGTTAAATTTATTTGCCACCTATCTTGCTGTTAGGCTACTTTAGGCAGCTTAAACAATAAAAAGAAATGAAAAGAGTGTGAACAAAAGAGAAGTAAAATAATAGAACAATAAAATAAACCATAAAAAGAACACAAGAATACGTACTTGTACTTATTTTGTTATATGTTTATACTTATTTATAGTAGATAGGATGTTTCAACTGTGACATTAGTAACATCCAAAAGCATGAAAAGTATGTTAACTTCATTCAGAAATAACTGTTTAAATAAGATAGCTAACTGTGTAACTATGTTTATAAAATTCATTATAAGAATTCTCAGAAATACGTTGAATGGAAGAACATGCTACAGTAATTTTAAAAAAATACATTGTACATAAAACAAGCTGTGGGCTGGTTCACGTGGATTACATATTTGTGGCTTATTAAATTACATCTAAGTTGATGCAATATTTTCAGTTATAAATTATAGCTTACAAGTGTCAATAGTTAATATTATATGCTAAACCCAAAGCAAAGTAAGCACAGTTGTGTCTTAACCTAATACAGGAACCAAGTCGGTGAATCTTCCAGTCTTTGTTTATTTTGAGTCAGAGAGGTGGGGAGCTGTATTAGCTTCCTTGCTTTTGAAAGTGCCCTTTACTTGTAAATAATGTTGTTATAAGTAGTCATGATTTTCTCTCTTTTTTACTGTCCCCTTTTATTATATAAGTCATCTGGAATTGGGTGGCCTCTAAATTCAACGAATTATATAAATACTCTTAAATTATCTAGGTCATGGTTGTCAAATTTAACAGATTGCATGTACTTCCTCCTTGTAAAAAGAAATGTTATTTTTATTTTAGTTTTAGTGGCTTACAATAGTCTCTGCTTGGGGGGAAGGCGCATATTTCTCGTGAGAACTACAGACTCCACTATTTATGCATTGGAAACATTTATGGACTGAGCTTGTAGCAACATGTTCATACGTTTTGCAGAATTGGTACTTTGGACTACAATCTTAATTACATGAAGAATCAAGTGTATGCTGTTTGTACTACTGCAAAGCAAAACTTTTGTTTTCTCATTCTTTGTTTGAATTTGTAAGTGGTAAATAGAAGAAGCCACAGTTTGCCCAGTTTCAACCAGTTGAGGAAGTTCATTTTGAAAAAAAGAAGTTTTCATGTTTTGCAAGAAATGTTAATATTTTAATGGGAGGTTTCATATTTATGAAAACATTTTCTCCCATAATATATTATCTTCTACAAAGTAGCTATGATGTACAATTTTAGGAGAGAAACAAGTAAGTTAACTCATACGTAATATACATTGAAGACGCATCTTAAAGAATGCCCTGCATGAATTTTCCTCAGAACCCTTTACAAAATGGGCACGTTCCATGGCAAATGCATAAGAGCTCTGTAGTATGCAAAGAGTTTATTCATGGCAGAAGGATTGCAGGCTGCTGAGTTAAATGGATTTGGGGCCTGAACAGAATTATTGAATCAGAACAGAAAGAACTCAAGATTCTGTTCCATGCAATGGCTAGCTATTTAGAAGCTGCCTTTCTTAAGGATCTAAGAATAACATACTATTGTCTTCTCTTTCTCTCTTACTCTCACTCATGTGCCTATTTGGATGTTACTCCAGTATTGCTGAAGACACCTACCGGTAATTGAGAAATAACAAGTAACGTTTACCTTTTGTGGAGTAATGAATTTTGGAATTTAAAATGTGGGCCTTAATATGTCCTAGAAATGACAATTTGCCAAATTCCTTTGGCAGTTTCAATCTAAAGTGCAATTGGAAACTACAGCAGGAAATATATTCCCCAAACTGGATCTGAAAATGTGTGAAAACAGAATGTTTGGTTTTTTTTCAGGCTGCAGTTATTAACGTATGGACATCAGTAAATCCCCACTTGAACTAAGCTGAACATTTTCCTTAGACACTGGTTTTTTAAAAAAAATGTCATTAACTTCATTATCTAGCAAACTTAGATGTCAAGAAGCACATATTAAAGAATGATAGTTATGTTGGCTCACGAGGAGGAAAATAATCCAAAATGCAGTAAAGCAACCTATATATTAGGACTAACCCAAACAGTGCAAAGGAGTCTGGTTCTCTTGAACAGTTGAGAAGTTATCAGAGCAGGGAAGAGGAGAAAGCAAACAAATCCAATATTTAGGGAAGGTATTTTAGCTTCTATTAGTCTATATACCATATAGTGTAAATCAGTGTTTTTCAAACTTGGTAACTTGAAGATGTGTGGACTTCAACTCCCAGAACATCTGGCTAAGGAATTCTGGGAGTTGAAGTCTACACATCTTAAAAGTTGCCAAGTTTGAAAAACACTCATGTAAATTTTGGGAGTTAAAATTTGCTGAGGTTGAGAAACATTGTCTTAGAGCGGTTGAATCCACATCTTAGTTGTGGAATTTATTTCCTTTTTTAATCTACCTTTTCCAGCGAATATATTGATACAAAATTAAGACAAATAGAATATACTCTCCCTGCCAAGTGATAAACCTGTCACTTAAGAATTGGCTTTCCCTGATGGCTGTGATGTGAAAGTCTCTTTACAGGAACTTTTACCAGTCAGGTATCCTCCAGACCATCTGAACTACAAGGTGGCTGCAGAGGTTGGGAATTGCATCCAAACGTGTCCTGAGAGCATTGGATTAAATATCTTTTACTTCTGCCCTTAGGACTGTATGATTAACATTAATCTAGATCTTTGCTCTTGCTTGTATTAGGTGCACGTGTCTGATCTGTTAGTCCAGTGGGGAAAACGTATGTTGTCCCTACTGCCAACTCTTGGGTTAGTTGAGGACGGTCAGGCAGTCAGTTGTCACGATTCTGATGTATTTGTACATGGAAAAAAAAAACGCTCCTCATCCTGAGCCTGAACTCTGGAATCTCTTGGAACATTGTGTAGGGAATACACGTGGTTGCAAACATCTGATTACTATTCCTTTCCCGCTGTGATGCAAGGCTATAAACTATTGCAGTTAAGATCTCACTGAAGGCCGGCTGGAGGTGAGTTGCTCTCCAGAGACTTTTTGCTTCTGCCTCTTACCTGTAAGGGAATCCTTGGATGGCAGCTCCAGCTGTTTATTTCATTCCCACGTAATTTCTATTTGCTTAATGTTTACTGTGAGTCAAATGCAGAGTTTTCTATAAATTGGGCTAGTTTTTTTCTGGAGTGAAGTGCTTCATGGATTAGACTGTACTTTTAATTACATTCAGTAATGTCTGGAAATGTTTTAAAGGGAATTTTCCTGATCTGTTCATTTGGGCTCAGATTCAGCATGTGTGGATTAGGCGCACTTTTTGTTTTTTTACTTAGCTATTCCATGTACATCTGTCCTGTTCATTAGTGTATTTCCTCAGGACAGTCTTGAAAGAAAAAAAATGAATCGTGGCTCTGATTTATGTCATCTGTGATTCAGTGGCATGTAGTGCTAGTGCTTAAAATAGAGATCCTTTAACTACCTCTTTTCTCAGGATTGCTCCCTCCATAATCTGATCCACAGACTTCTTCTGAGACCACCAGGAAAAGACCTTAATGTGTCAGGTTCATCTAGAAAATGGGGCTTTTTAATGCTTGAGGGAAAGTGTTTCACTCACGCCCATGCAGTTTGCCTAGTTAAGAATGTGGTGCTAGAAAGCAATGTAAAGTTGTAGAAATGTTGTCTTGAAAAATAGTACTATATCAGTCTTCTGAAGCTGCTGCCCTCTAGAAGTGTAAACTCCGCGTGTCCCAGCCTTTGGGGGTTGCAGTCCCCAAACGTTAGGAGGGCGCCAGGTTGAAGAAGGGGGTTCTATGTCCACAACACTTTTTGTACTGGTTAGGATTCCATTGTTACTGTGAAAGCAGGCCAGGCTTATAATTAGTCACTTGTTTGATCACTGTGGCAAATCAGTTTCCTTCTATCAAATAGGTAGGATCACAGATGATTAACATAAATACCAGTGAGTATTTAAGCTAGGAACACTATTTGTGGGTCCTTGACCTAAAGGAGTCTTCAGTTATAAGCAGACCTTACTAAGCTTATGACCTGAGTTTTACCTTTGCTGCCTTTTGAGTGAGAAATTGCTGCCACTGCCTGTTCTTGTAGAAGTGGTTAGGTGGTCTCACAGAGTTTTTTTTTCTTTCTCTTTCCTCATGTAGTGAATTGGATCTGGGAATGCCGTACTTTTAAGAGCATCTTCCATGGACAAGAGAACATCTTATGGCTTCCTGCACTGGATGGGATCTAGTGGCCTTCGTAGGATTTTTGCCACAGGTTTCACGAGAGAACTAGAGTTGGCTCTTGTGCCGTGGGGGCAAGGGCTCTAGTTTTGCAAGGTGCCCGTTTTTCCTCCAATGCCGAACAAGAGAAGGAGCACACCTGATTCGTGCAAAGAGACGTTTTGTACTTCCGAAAACTCCAACAAGACTTGCCTTTCCAGCATTTGGAGAGCTGTTTCTGGGCACGGTTCTCCCTGCCCTTCCAGTGTCTTGTGCAGGGACCTGTTGTGTAACCATCTCACCCCTAGCCAATCTTCCCAGTTTCAGTTTGGGCTGTGGCCTCTTTCCAGAGTAGATCATGGGGGTTCTTGGCCACTCAGAGCCCACTGGAGGAAGGGTGTGAACTCTGAAATGGCCCCTGTGATAGGCCAGAGACCTGCTGCACATTCAAGGCTGTTGTTGGTTGACAGGGGAAAGGACTGACTGACTGACTGACTGACTGACTGCCCAGGGCAGCTTCTTTCTGCCTCTCAGGAATTTGCAGGGCGCTGGCCTAGTGTGGCCAGGCCTGCCCTCTCACCTCCATCATGTTTCTACTGCTGCCCTTTGACAGTCTGGTAGTTAACCTGCTGGGCATTTCCCTGACGGTCCTCTTCACTCTGCTTTTGGTCTTCATCATTGTGCCCGCCATCTTTGGAGTCTCCTTTGGCATCCGCCGTCTCTACATGAAAACTCTTCTACGGATCTTCCAGGTGAGATCTTCCCCTCCTTAGCATTCCTGGGGGTTGGGGAGGAAGAGTGCAACCTGAGACGGGGCTGGGGCCGCCAGCAGCACCAAAGGATGAATCAGAGCTCTTTCAACACAGGTCTTGTATGTTGGATTAGAAAACGGGGCGTTTCAGGCAAGTCCAGCTCTCTCATTGGTTGTCAGCATCACTGGAACCTGTGACATAAGGACAAATGAAGATGTCCCTGGCAAACAGAGGCAGGGTGTTGCTTAACAATTAAGTTTCCACTGTGTAGGGATTGCTTTCAGGTCACAATGGAATAGTAGCCCAGCAGCAGCTCTTCTGCAGCTCAAATACGACTCTTATGTAGCCCAAAGAGGAAGACGGTGGGCCTTCCTAATGCTGAGCAGCCCTAAGCTGGGCCTTGTAGCACCATATTCTCCCCCACCCCCCCATCATATTTCAAGGATGGAAGATGGGGGAAAGAGCAAGCTATACATCATGTTGAGGGTCACCTTGAGGCAGTTGCAGGAAAGAACCCTTTTTTCCCCCCATTTTTCACTTTCTTGAGGGCTGCCTCACCTGAGCACTCAGTGCGCACCCTGGGACCCTGTACATCCGTTATACCACTGTTCATTAGTTCTGCCAAAGCCTTGGCTGGTGCAGCCACACAAATAACTATAGCTAGGGAACCAGTCACTGGGAAATCCCGTACCCTCTTTTCTCTCTTATTCCTCCAAAACCTTCATTTCAGCCAGAATCAGGATACACAGGACAGTTGCGAGTCTAACTTAAAATATTTCTTACTTCAGTTTTCCCAGTGTTGTTTTTGAAAATATTTAAAATCAAATCATGGTATTGCGTAGTAGATCATGTCGAAAGCAGGTCGTGTTAACGGATTAACAGTAATAAACTATGGAACAATAAAAACAGGGAAAAAAGGGGGAAATAAGATGCCATTATTGAAAACCCGGACAGCAGAGTGCACTTTCTCTGGTTTCCTTTGAAAGGAAGTTGGTGACAGAAGTTGGTCTCACTCATCTTTTAAAAGGACACCAGGATATGGAATAGCAGCATTTCTGGGTCAGTATTTCCATGCACAACCACCTCAACAACCCTTTCACAGCCTGGCCCACCCTACTTCAGATTTTGTCAGCGTGTTGTGATTGTTTGACCAAGTAAAAAATTGAGCCCAGTTCTCCATTTTAATGCCCACCTTTTTACATACAGAGATAGTTTAGGAACCTGTCCTTTTCGTTTGTACTAGGTATGTACCACTCCAAATAATGTGGTGCTGTTAAGAAACTTAGCAACCTTACTCCTCACCTCTGTAATTTACAAACAAATAAGAAAGTATCCTGTAGCTGATGTTTTGGAACACCACCCCCTCTTTCCCGTTTGTAACCCTCCATCATAGGAACTTTCATTTTCTGTTGCTCTTTCCATTAGTCCACCATTTCAATCCATAACCCTCAGCAGGTAGGTGAAAGATGAGATGGCAGAGCTTTAGGTTCAGTGGGAACTGTTTCGGGAAAAGAGTCGGAACCCTTGCAAATACCTTTTGCCCAATTGTCAGGTGAATGAATGTAGGTAGGTAGTTTTTTGAATGAGGGGCTTCTGACACTCCTCTGATAATCAGATCTGACCGTATTCCATGCTAAGAAAAGCTAATAAAAATACAAAACATTAATATCTCTTTAAAAGTCCAGCTTTGGCGATTGTTATTTAACTTGTCCAGCTAAACCACGTCTTACTTCTTCGCTTCCTGTAGTAGGTGTCCCTTTGCATAGTTTGTACAGCACAACCATGCTGTTTTGCATAATGTATTTTGTAGAACATGGGTGAAAATGCTACACTTAGGATGGAAAATCTTTCATAATCATCTCTCTAGCTACCGTTCAAGCATTACTTGCATTCTTTTTTCCTATCCCAACTTGTTTTTCCTTCTTTTCAACATGAAAGTAGAGTCTGTTAAGAAATTGGATTCTGCACTTTTTTTGTTAGGTCTCTACTTCGTATTTCCTCCAGGAGCTCAAGGCATCATTCCTTGCTGTGTGTATTAAGAGCAGTATAGACCAGGGGTCTTCAATCTTTGCCCTTTTATGACTTGTGGACTTCAACTCCCAGAATTCCTCAGCCAGGGAGTTGAAGTCCACAAGTCATAAAAGGGCCAGGTTTGAAGACCCCCGGTATAGACTTAGCCGTGCTTCTAAGGTTCTTACTTTAAGCCTGTGTTAAACTGAGATGGTCAGATGGGAAGCAGGCAAGTGACACGGGGAAGGCACCCCTGTGCATAATGCAAGGATAGGTTAGTTTCCAGGAATTGCTTCCAGGAGCCCCTGTGCATGTTGTGTTGTGAAATGACGGGGTTTGGCAAAAAGAAAAGCAGGAGCAACCCAGAGCGACCAAGAAGGGAAGGGGGTGGGAGAGGACTGCGTGCCCAGGATAGGCAGAATCAGCCAGGTAGAAATGTCCCTTCTTCCGCACCTTCTGGGCACTTTCCCTGGCTCTTCCAGCCTGGTGGGTGGGCAGCCTGTGTGACGCCAGACCCGAAGGGTAGACAGGCAGGAACGAGCAGCAGAGAGGTGGACTCTAGCGCCACCTACCATGGCGGGATGTCCTGCAGCTTGGAGGTCACTTTAAACATGGAGTCTGTCTTTTCCTCTCTTGCGTTTCAGTTCTGATAAAAAAATCCTTCTTTTGACTCTAAGCCAGCACTCTTTTTTTTTTTCCAGACTTGTCTGATTGGGTGGAAGCTGCCTGAAGCTTCTTATAATCTGGGTTTGGGGCTTGTTTTCCCTGTCTGACTCCATGTCCTTACCAAAAGGTGTTGTCAAGAATTCAGATACTGCCAAAACCATATCCAAAAACAAGCCAAAAAAAAAAAAACACCCTTGCAGACACCAACAAGCAACAATAACACCTCCACTGTCATCTGAACCAGCCATCTTGTTTATTTATTTTTTAAAGCTGAAAAGAAATCCACGGTCAGGTTTAAACAGAGCTTCCTCTTTGCCCAAGCAGTCTATAAGAGCAGGTTTTCACTGTCCACAAGCAAAGTTAATTGTTTCAGATGGTGGATGTGTTCCCCACCCCAACATAAAATGCAGCTTAATTTTCTCCACTCAGTGAACTAGATAAGAAAGGAATGAGGAGAGAAGAGGCAGAGATAAGATGACAGGAAGAGCTGTTCTAGAGGCTCTATGCCAGAGGCTTCTGGCCCAGCATTCCTTCTCTATAATGATTCATCCTCTAGGTAGAGGGAGTCTATGACCACCACAGACTCACTGGTTTCACACAGCCTGTTATGCCATAGTTTATTACATTCGTGGTTGGCCAAGTGTGGCATTAATTTTCAGCAATCCAGGACAAAAGGGAATGAAAAAGAAATTGGAGAGATGCAATTTTCTCATATTGACTGCAACAATGAAGTAAGCCTTAAAACAGCTGTATTACTATACTAATTAAAAAAATAAAACAATATTCCAAAATTCAGCCTTGCTCAACCAGCCACCTCAAAAAAAAAAGTTCATCCCTCAGCTGTTAAAAAATTGTCCATTCCTGGAATAAGCTATAAGTCTAGTAATATATGATCACTGTCTAGTAATATACGATCCAGAGTTGACAAATCATAGGAGCTGGTGTTACACAGCACATTAAGACAGAAGCTATCAAACAGATTACAACTTAGCATTCTTTAGGGCCATGACTATAAATGTAATTAATAACAATTTAGCAAGACGTGTGCGTAGATCACATTGTCAGGCTGCAGAATTCTCTAGCCCAGCATTGCATGCTCTGTTCACTGTAATTTGACTGAATTTAACTTGACTGCAAATTGCTGAGGGTTCAATTGGCAAGTTTCTTCCCACAGAGCATAGGCCAGGGCTGTTTACCCAAAGCTGCTGGATTTGACCTTAATCCTGTCCAGCATTTTCCAGAATCAGTAGCAGCCTAGTGGAAGCTGGTGAAGCCGGGCAGAAAATCAGCACGTCTCCGCTCTCCTTTTTGGACCTGATGATGTGAGATGAACTGCTGATCAGGCATTGCATTAGTTGCCCGCCTCCAATCTTGTCCTTAAACTTGTCACTCCTTCGTGAAACCATCTGCACCCTGGTTGAAAGAAGTAGATTTCACGCCCGGGTCTGAAGGATCTCACTCCTTCCTTTCTCTGTGTCTTACAGTGGGCAACGTTAAGAATTGAGCGGAGCGCCAAAGAGAACAACCACCCTGTCTATAAGCCCTGTGTCAACGGTAAGAGGGAGAGGTGCCTTTTCTTAGGGGGGGAGAAGGTCAGGCCCTGCTTTTCCTGCTGTTTGGCTGGAAGGTGTGTGTCTGTTGCAGGGATCATTGCCAAAGAGCCCACTTCGTTGGAAGAGGAGATGAAGGAGAACCGGAAGAGCTCCAGCAGCAAGACCCTGGACGCCCCCGAGTTTGAGCTCTCCGACATCTTTTACTTCAGCCGCAAAGGTGTGGAGAGCATTATGGACGATGAGGTGACCAAGCGTTTCTCGGCAGAAGAGCTGGAGTCCTGGAACTTGCTGAGCAGGACCAACTACAATTTCCACTACATCAGTCTGCGCCTCACAGTACTCTGGGGGATGGGACTCCTGATCCGTTATTGCTTCTTGCTGCCACTCAGGTACAGGCCAGGATGGATTCAGGCTTCTCACCGGACAGCCAGGAGGAAGATAGGACCCCTTATTGTTTCTCCTGGACAATCCCTAGAGCAGGGGGAGGCCGCCTTGGCTCTTTTAGGACTCGTGGACTTCAACTCCCAGAATTCCTGAGCCAGCATGGCTCAGCTTGGAAACCTCTCCCTTTCCCCTCAGCACGGCTGGCTCAGGAATTCTGGGAGTTGAAGTCCACGAGTCTTAAAGTTGCTAAGGTTGAGGAACCCTGGTTTAGCAGAAGCACAGAAGCTGCCTTGCTGTGATCTGAATGCTCTGAGGTTGTACTTTAAATACCTTGTTCTCCCTTCCTCCCTTTCCCCCCCCCTTCCTTGTAGGGTTGCCCTGGCTTTTACCGGTATTGGCCTTTTGGTGACAGGCACTACCATGGTGGGCTACTTACCCAATGGAAGGTGAGTCCTCCGCAGCAGACTACACGAAGTTCACCATCCAAAAGGAGGAAGCCAAAGTTGTTGGGGTTGTGAAGTGGTTGGTCACCTCTTATACACTGAATTGCTGTCATCTGCATGGTTTGGATTGTCCTTCCACAGCAGAGATAAAACCTCTTTTCCTTCTCTCTGCCCAGCTCTTTTGGCAGAAGAGCCAAGAGTTAAAAGAAGTGAGACCCACCTTCTCTGGCATTCCTTTCCATTCCGTGGGATGCCGTCCTCGCATTCCTGAGGGATTGTTCAATAAACTTAGTGGGCAGGTTAGAGAGGCAGTCAGCTGTAGGAAGGAGGCAGGCAAACCACTCCCAAAATCTTGCCAAGGAAATCGCTGGGATTTGCCCAGGCAATCACCATAGTCAAGAATGACTTGAGGGCACACACACACACACAAAAGGATTTGAGTGGAGTAATAGGTCATTCTGCAAAAAGGCTGGCGGATCTCAGGGTATATTTCAAAAGGCCGGCTTAACTATTTGTTGGATACCATCTTAAGGAAATGCCTGTCCCAAACTCTTGGCCTTTACACAGCTGTACAAGAGGAAGCTTTTCGACTTACATCTTACTTGGAAATCAGCCAATTGTTGGGAAAGATTTACGGTTCCTGCTTTGCAGAGGGATGTTCAGAGGAGTGGGGTTCTCGTAAGAAATCAGGAGCAAGGGGTCTTTGGTGCTGTCTGAACATGATTATTTTCTTGTAGACGTTTCATTACCCAAACTGGATAACATCATGCGGTGCTGATGAAAACAGTCTGCAAAAAACCCACCAAGCTCAGAGAGCACCAAGGACCCCTCATTTCAACTTGGAGCTACAAATATTCTCCTTTGTTGAAATCAGAAGCAACCGTCAAATCCAGCGCTTTTGTCAAAATGACAACAGCAGCACTGCACCGTCGCTGTGCAACTTCCACCCTTTTTTATGTCTCTGTGACATCAGAGCACATGCACGGAAGAGGAGAGCGTAATACTTGGCATCTCTAGTTCCTGTCCCAGAATGCTTTGAAGACAAAACGCTCTTATACCTACCACCTATTCTAAATTGTGGCCTTTCCTGATGGAGAATTCCTAATTAACCTAAATCAATGTTGTGAGTCGGCAACACTTAAAATTGGGTGCGCTGTTGTTTTATTATTTTTTCCTTGAGATTTGTAAGTGTAGCAAAGTAATTACATATAAATTATGTTAGCACTTGCCGTTGAATTCTAAATTGAGACAGAATGACGCGGGGTTTTTTTGTCTTTAGGCACAAAGAATTTCTCAGCAAGCACGTGCACCTGATGTGCTATCGGATCTGCATAAGAGCTCTTACAGCTATCATCACCTATCATCACCGGTATGGTGGGGATTGGGTGAAAATGTGTGAAATCATTTGCCCAAATAAAGAGCTAAACTTTTCTATGTGCCATGATTCTCTGGAAAGGTAGCATAGGCAAAATGTCAAACTGACTAGAGATTTGATATGTAAACATTCTAAGCATTTAACAAATATTTGATTTATTGATTGATTTACTAGATGTTCATCTCACCTGTACTCAATAAGCAACTCAAGGCAGTGAACACACGTAGTAGACTTCCCTCCTCCTATTTTCCTCACCACAACAGTCCTCTGAGGTGGGGTGGGCTGAGAGGGAGTGACTGGCCCAAGATTACTCAGCCAGCGTTTTGTGCCAAAGTTAACTGAATGCTGTAGCACTGAGATGATAAACGTTTGTGAACAAAGTGCATTATTTTGTCAGAAAACAGAAGGATGTCTAGATTCCTGTTGCTTGAGGGATACATTTTTCTCATAAATAGCAAAAACTGAAGAAAGGTTGCTAAAAGCCATGGAGAAGGAAATGTAGATTATGGTATAATTTATCTAGGCAACTGTCCACTTATGAAGGTTTTTGGCACAGCATTTTGGAGTTCTCAAATAAGATTGGGGGGTTTTGTGTTTGTGTTTTAAATATATAATGTTCTGGTCTGTGGGGCAAGACCTAGAGCAGAAGTGGGGAACTATGGTCCCTTTTATGATTTGTGGACTTCAGCTCCCAGAATTCTGGGAGCTGACGTCCACAAGTCATAAAAGGGCCATAGTTTCCCAACTCTGGCCTAGAGGTTCTTTGTCCAGGGGATTGGGGAGTGAAGGATGCATGCACACAAGCTATCTACCTTACTTTTGAATCAGTTGAGCATTTGCTTTAGGTTTTCATGTAATCTCTTTCCTTTCCAACCTTAGGGAAAACAGGCCCCGCAACGGAGGAATCTGTGTGGCTAACCATACATCTCCAATTGACGTCATAATTCTGGCCAGCGATGGCTACTATGCAATGGTAAGGACAGCAAGTCTTCGTGCGTGGGTGTGATTCCCAACTGGTGCAGAATAAATCCCATTAAATGCTCCTGTCAAACTGAATTCATTTCAATGGCTTTCTTGACCTGGGCAGTGCCCCTCATCGCCTCCATAGAAGCAGATGCCGGTCACCTCTTCAGCAATATCACTTGTACATTTGGATGGAAGTCAAACGATTGAAGCAAGTGGGGCAGCTAATGAACAACTTGTCCAGAGTCATTTGTGCTTCTCTTGTCCTTGGAAGCTGAGGATCCTGGGAGAGCATTACTTGAGGGGCGGTCACAGAGAAGAGGGGATCAGTGTATTTGGAATCAAGATCATGCGAAGTACTATTACCGCCTTACAAAGCCCTAGTAAGACCACGCCTGGAATATTGCAGCCAATTTTGGTCACCATATCACAAAAAAGATGTTGAGAGTTTGGAAAAAATTCAGAGAAGAGCAACTAAGATGATCAAAGGCCTGGAGATTAAAATATATGAAGAACGGCTGCAGGACTTGGGTTTGGCTAGTCTAAGGAAAAGAAGAAATAGGATAGCAGCATTCCAGTATCTGAGGGGCTGCCACAAGGCAGAGGGGGCCAGGTTGTTCACCAGAGCACCAGAGTTAAGGACAAGAAAATAATGGTTGGAAACTGATCAAAGAGAGAAGCAACCTGGAATTAAGGAGAAACTTCCTGACAGTAAGGACAATTAACCAGTGGGACAGCTGGCCTCTAGAAATCGTGGGTGCTCCCTCACTGGAGATTTTAAAGAAGAGACTAGATAGTCACTTGTCTGAGATGGTATAGGTGTTGTTTTGGCACTGCTGCTGCGGGAAGTGACCTCTGGCCTCTTCTTCTTTGCTCAGGTGGGCCAAATCCACGGAGGGCTCATGGGCGTCATACAGAGGGCCATGGTGAAGGCTTGTCCTCATGTCTGGTTCGAACGTTCTGAGGTCAAGGATCGCCATCTAGTGGCTAGACGGTACGTAGCCCACGACTTGCTCTCATGGTAGAGTGGACAGGAGCCATGTCACCTCTTCCTGGATTGTGTGTAGGTGACTGAGAATCCAGTCCTGCATTGCTGACATCTCTTTCTTTCTCTCTCTGTGTGTCTTCCTTTAGGCTATCAGAACATGCTAATGATAAAAGTAAACTGCCCATCCTTATTTTCCCTGAAGGTAAGCCCAGATGAGGGAGCCTGTGGCTTGTTGTTAGTTGTGAAGTCGTGTCCGACCCATCGCGACCCCACGGACAATGTTCCTCCAGGCCTTCCTGTCCTCTACCATCTTCCGGAGTCCATTGAAGCTCACGCCTGCTGCTTCAGGGACTCCATCCAGCCACCTCCTTCTCTGTCATTGTCCCCTTCTTCTCTTGCCCTCCATCTTTCCCAGCATGAGGCTCTTCTCCAGTGAGTCCTTCCTTCTCATTAGGTGGCCAAAGTACTTGAGTTTCAACTTCAGGATCTGGCCTTCTAAAGAGCAGTCGAGGTTGATCTCCTCTAGGACTGACCGGTTGGATCGCCTTGCAGTCCGGGGGACTCGCAGGAGTCTTCTCCAGCACCAGAGTTCAAAGGCCTCCATTCTTTGGCGCTCAGCCTTTCTTATGGTCCAACTTTCACAGACATACATTGCTGTGCTTAAAGTGAATGAAATGGAAAGTTGGCATTTTAAACCATAGAGCCAGCAAAAAAGTAGAGACAGACATAGCTCTGAGCTTCCTTTTCCTAAACTGAACATTGCTGCTTGGGCTGGAGGAACATGATCGTGGTGAAAATTAGGTCCTCACCACTATTCCTGCTGGCTCAGGAATTCTGGGAGTTGAAGTCCACGAGTCATAAAAGAGCCAAGGTTGCCTACCCCTGGGATAGACTCTTCTAGGCACTAGCTAGAAATTACTGTAACCTTTTTACTTGGATTTGGTTATGTCATGTTATTTTTCCGCATTGACTTGATTTTAACAGATCTGTAATTTAAAGTGGCCCAAGATATTTAATTACATAAAATTAACATCCTGAAAAAAAATGTATTCAATTTTACTTATATTTTCAGTTTTGCTTTTTCTCTCTTTATTTTGTTTTCTTTTGCTCTACTTGTATTTCTTCCTTATAAAACATTTCATAAAAATAATAAGTAAAAAAGGGGACAAAAGAGGGCAACAATTCCCATTTTTCTGTTCTGAACTGACAATAACTATTTGGAGTGAGCAGTGTAAATTAAAGTGTTTGTTCTGTTTTCAAATAAACCTATGAGCATGCTTCTGTGTGCCACTCTGAATCAGATTCGTGTCAATTAGATGGACTGGGAGAGCAATCCAGGGGCTTCTTGTTTTGAGGTCTGACTGGTCCTTAAGTCTCACTGGAGATATTCTTTCATTTCCTTTAACAGGCACCTGTATCAACAACACTTCCGTGATGATGTTTAAGAAAGGGAGTTTTGAGATTGATGCTATAGTTTATCCTGTCGCCATCAAGGTGAGCACTGTTGCTGCTTAGCAAACACAATGAAACTTGAAGGTGTGAGACATAGGTAAGAGTAGAACCTGGACAGGTAGGTGTGGCTCTGCTTTCCGGGTGTGGCAGAGATATCTGAAAGTAGGTGGGACCCGACAGTGTATCAGGGCAGCTTCTGGAATGCCGTCCTGTAATCCCATAATCGTGTACTGTTAGGCTGTATTTGGGGCATTTGTTCTTGTGCGCTGAGTGAATCTTCTTGCCATCTTGCCTTTCTCCCACCCCCACCCCCCTTTTTTTTTGTCTTCAGTATGACCCCCAATTTGGAGATGCCTTTTTTAACAGCAGCAAATACGGCATGGTGAACTATCTGCTCAGGATGATGAGTAGCTGGGCAATTGTCTGCAGCGTCTGGTACCTGCCCCCAATGACCAGAGAAGTGAGTGAACTAGATCTGGGCCTCTGGATGCCCGGAAAATCAGCTTTCCCAGGACTCTTTCTGAAAGCAACTGACCCTCTTGGCTGTTCTGCCTTTCAGCCTGCTGAAGATGCGGTGCAGTTTGCCAACCGGGTGAAATCTGCCATTGCCAGACAGGGAGGCCTGGTGGATCTCTTGTGGTAAGCCAGTCCATGTTGTTGCTGGTGGATTGATTGGTGGAGGGCGCAAAGGGAAGGAGATAAGGGTATCTGTGTGAATCTCACCCGTGGCCTAGTCTTGCCCTGCTCACCTGATATTTTGTGCTTGGAAAGTACAGGGAACCCTCTTCCAGCAGGGGGTCTAGGTGGAGAGGGGCTAATCAGGCCCCGAGGGAGGTTCTCTGCATCTTGGGGAACAGCACCAACCCGAACCCTACTTTCTGCAGGGCCACTTGGGAAATCCTGTTCTTTGTGCTCCCCAAACGCCGGTTGGTTCCCTAGCCGCCCTCCTGCTCAGGTCCAGAGTGGCGATTCTGCTCTGACAGGGGTCTGTCTTTCCCCACAGGGACGGGGGCCTAAAGAGGGAAAAGGTGAAGGACACATTCAAGGAAGAGCAGCAGAAGCTCTACAGCAAGATGATCGTGGGCAATCATGAGGACCGAAGTCGCTCCTGAGCTCCCAGAGATTGGGAGGGTGGGGGGAATAAGGGGGGGATCTGTTACAGCACTGACTGCCTGAGAACAATTCCTGGTCTTGGGACTCCTAGATGACCTGCAGCAGCATCCATTTTTCAAACTCCCCCCCTCCTCTCCCCGCCCGCTCCCCACGGTGCTGCTCCTTCCTTGTGTCCAAAGGAAAAGAGACCTGGCCATAATTTCTCCAGCTCAGACCCAGCAGCAGCAACCGAGGACTTTGGCAAATGCAGCGCTGGTCGTCTTTGGCAGCAATCAGCTGAAGTCCACCCGTGTCCCCAGCGGAGTGCCACCGGGGCAGGCGGGGATCCTCCCACCGCTTCCGGTAGGAAGTGCTCCGGAGGAAGGGCAGCCAGCCCCTCCTTGCTCCTTCCGCCCTCACTCCCGTCTCCCCTCTCAAGAAAAACGGAAAGCTGAATGCAGCGGCTGCATGGGTCCTCCTCTGCATTTTATATTAAATAATGTTGAAGGAGACAGCCCGGCGTTGAGTCTGGCTCTCTTGGCCTTGGCTGCATTTTCGCTCTGGGTGCTGACAGGGGAAGAGGCTTCCTTAGCAATGAGTCTGAGGTCGAGCCCACCCCCTTGGCTGCCCTGCAGAGCATAATTGAAGGAAAGGGCTAGGTATAAGGGTGGCCTGAAAAACAAGGTCAGGAAAATAAGAATAGAATAAAATGAAATGGAATTGGAATTGGAATAGAATAAAATTGGAATTGAATGGAATCTGGAAGGGATAAATTGATAAATTTGGTGTGTAACTGTGGGAAGCCGATTTGACCCATAAAGAACTTGGCAGTTTGGAAGCTTGGCCTGCCCACCAGCAGATTCTGCAAATAACTCTGGGCTGAATTACACAGGCATAAATCCCCCACCGTCCCTTCCAGCTTCCAGATCCCCCAAGTAATCCCTGCTGAGTTTCAGCTGTAAAGAAAGGCAACATTTAGCATTTGCTGAGCCAGGCAGACAGTTTCAGTAGCTGAAGTCAGTGGCCCTGACTGCAGGAAGCCCGGCCCGGCCCCTGACCACGCGGCCATTTTAAAGTCTGTTTCAGAAGCATTTCTGTCATTTCAGGGACGCCACCCATCCCCTTGCTTTTCCCCCAAGCCCTGGCATTTTTGTTCTCTTGTGCTTGGGTCCCTTGCATCGCTCCCTGTCACTTCAACCTAGCTATTACTTCTGCCGTGGATCTGGGTGGAAACTATACACCCAAAGACCAAGAAAGCATCTTCTTCATTCAGATTCTGAACAGCCTTCTCCCCAGCCAATATTTCTAGCCCATCTCGGTTCCTGGGCTGGATGAAACGGAAGCACCAACACCTTCTGAAAGTCGTTTGTGTGTGTGTGTGTGTGTGAGAGAGAGAGAGAGAGAGAGAGGAATGAACCAGTCTCTCCCTCTAGCTGTGCAGTTGTGTGGGACTTGCAAGTTCTGGAAGGACCATGGCTCTTTCTCAGTCCTTGAGGACCAAAGCAGTCACCCTAGATTGACTGGAGCAAACCTGGGTTTTAGGATTTCAGAAGGAGGCCCTTCGCATTGGACCTCAAGCTGGAATTCCTGTCTCTGAAACTCGGATGTTGTGTATACAAGGAGGCGCTCCAGTCCCCTAGATGGCAATCTCATTAGTCTTGCATGATCATCTCCGCTCAAATTAGAAACAAGTTCATCCTTGAAACATGAAACCAGATATATTATCTACAAATAACTAGGTAATGGGTGTCTTGGGGGGGAGGAGGTGTGTGTGTGTATATACACACATACAGTCTGTGAAAGCCCTCAAAAGCAATGCGCAGGAACACCCACCTTTGAATTGTTAAAGCAGCTGTATCCTTTGTACAACTTAACAGATGTGGATAATCTCTCTTTAACACACACACCTCCATTAACAACGTATGCCCAGATTTGCTACTGTAAGGTGTGTGAAAATACTCCTATGAAACATTCTCTTTATTGGACCGCAACCCCCCTTGCTGCCAAGCCGGCATGATAACTTAAGCCAGGGGTTCTCAACCTTGGTAACTTTAAGACTTGTGGACTTCAACTCCCAGAATTCCTCAGCCAGCAAAGGAATTCTGGGAGTTGGAAGTCCACAAGTCTTAAAGTGGCCAAGGTTGAGAACCCCTGACCTACGCCATCTTCACCAGAGGCCTTGAGAGCTGCTCTCAAACTTTAGCAAGGGCCCAGCTGGAAGAGTCTGCCTTAAGACATTCATGGCGGACAAAGGACTTACCGTCCTGACTTGCTCGGCCCTTGCTCCTTTTCAGCAGCATTGGACAGATTGGAAGAATTCGCCTGCATCTTGCATTTCCCAGGGAAGACTTTGCTCAGCTTGGAACGGCCTTCCTAGATCCAAAACCAGCGCTTCACCCATTCCCGCATTCCACAAAGCTGCCACCTGAATTCTGTGTCCGAAGTTGTCCTCTTTCAAGCCACACGAGGGAAGGTTTTCCCTCCAACTCCTTCGGCTGCAGCCCCTGAGAACAGCTTTGGCCTGCGGGAACGCCGGGAGAAAGAAGGCCCCACCTTGGACAGGTGTGGGTTCCCAACGTTCTCAACTTCCTGGAAGGGAAAGAGCAACGGGCAACGATCCTTCTAGGGAACAGCCCATTTTCTTTGTTTGTGTTCAACCCTGAACTTTGCCCAGCTTTGATAAAAGAGATCATTCTTTCAGAATAAGCAGCTCCTTAGCTGCTCTGTGCCTGTCACCTTGGCGCTTCTTGACCTGTGAATGAAAACTAGCCCCAGGTCTACTGCAATTATTCCATGGCTTCTCCGTTTGATCTGGGGGAATTTATTTTTCTAAAGGTATTTCAACGCTAGGAGAATTTGGGTAGACCAAGGAGTGTGTACGTGGAGGTCCTGTCTTCTTGCCCATCTTCATTACAGAATCCTTTCCAAAGAGTCTTTGGTGCTCTCTGAGTTTGGTGGTTTTCGTGCAGATGTTTCATTTCCCAACGAGGTAAGAAAATCACCAAGCTCGGAGAGCTCCAAGGACCTTCATTTCAACCCTCAGCTACAAATATTTTCCTCTCTCCAGTGGTTTGGCTTCACACCTGTCCTTTAAAGCTCCTTCCAGGTGATAGCTTTCTCAGGAGTAATGCTAGGGTCACCACTAAGGAGGTATCCTGCCATTGTGGTATTACAGGACAATCTATAAAAACTATAAGAAATTAACCACCTAAGTGAGGGGTAGGCAGCCTTGGCTCTTTTATGACGCGTGGACTTCAATTCCCAGAATTCCTGAGCCAACATGGCTCAGCTTGGAAACCTCTCCCTTTCCCCTCAGCGTGGCTGGCTCAGGGATTCTGGGAGTTGAAGTCCACGAGTCATAAAAGAGCCCAGGTTGCCTAACCCTGGCCTAGGTTCTCTGCCCACAAATTGGGTGAAGAATTGCTTCAGTTCTGAATGTGAATCACTTTTGTAGATGGCACACCCCCAGTTAACGTTTGAAACAAAGGCCTCTTTGCTTCATCCATTAAGTACCCGGCCAGCCTCTCGTGTCTTCAATAAAGGAGGAATGTTGAGGTAGAATTCCATAACAGGGAAATGTCTTAGCAGGCGGCCTCCTTTTCTAATATCGCTGTAGCCAAAGGATTCTCAAACAATCCTCTTAAAATTATAGATCAGTCTGATACAGCCTCCCAGGGCTGGGCAAGAAATAAACACGCCACTTTTAATGCTTACATTTTAATACAGGTAGCAATAACACGGTGACAACCTTGCAATTTTATAAAATAAAACTTTTATTCTCACAAACTGTGCTTTTATATTGAAACCATGACGTTCCTTAGTTTTGCAAAATTCCTGTATGGGTTTCAGTTGAAATAGTTCTTTTCTCCTTCCACATTCTTGTTGGAATAAAGCACAGATAGTCCTCAAGTTACAACCATTCATTTAGTGACCACTCAAAGTTACAATGGCACTGAAAAAAATGTGACTTGTGACTGGTTTTCACAGTTACAGCCTTTGCAGCCTGGGATCAAAATTCATATTTATGACCGTTGCTGTGTCCCAAGATCACATGATCCCCTTTTTGTGACCTGACAAGGAAAGTCAATGGGGAAGCAATTAACTACCAGGTTGCTAATTTATCAACTGCAGGGATTCACTTAATGAGGGCAAGAAATTAGGCAAAACCCACTTAATGACGGTTTCCTTAACAGAAAGAGAGGAGAAGTGAATTTGGCCACACTCTTGCTTTCTGCCCACCCAGTTCTCCCCACCAACTCATTGCAAGCCGTCTTAGATTTGCTCACAAGCCCTTGTTTGGGAACTCCTGCAGTAACCGTAGACAGGGCTTACTTCTCACCACAGATGGCACCGTTAAGTACATTATTGCTTTTCTCAAATTGCTAAGCAAGGTGGAACCTGGCTGGTTCTTGGATGAGAGACAAAACACCAAGGCTCTAAACCAGACTGGAAGGACCAAAGTATCTTGGAACACAAGGGCTCAATACTCGAAGGTCATTGAGAACACGAGTCACGTTCAATGCGCCTTCAGGAGCGGAGCTGCACTCAAGGCAGCCCTTCGCTTTAAGCCCCACCCTCACCATGATGATGAGGATGATGTTCTCCATTCAGTCATGTCTGACTCTTGGCGATTCTACGGACCAGGTCTCTCCACATCTCTTCCGATCTTGCCCAGCTTCTTTGCGTTCTTCTACACTCTGGCCGGTGCCAGCCTTCTTGGTGTCCAGCCACCGTGACCTTTGGCAACCTTTGGTTTCCTTTGACCACTCTCTCTTCCGAACATCATTGCTTTCTCCAGTGAATTCCCCCGCGTGACATGACCAAAATAAATGAGACACAGTTTTGTGATTTTGCCTTCCAGTGACGTGTCTGGTGTTAGGCGCTCCAGCACTTGCTTGTTGGTCACCTTTGCTGTCCAAGAAGGTTCTCCTCCTAATAGGGCTTCTCTACCTATAAGATCACCATCAACAGGGTGGGTTTTCGATTGAAATCCCTAGAATTCCTAGTGGGAGCTGCAGTCCCAGCAAGGGACATCCTAACCCAGAGCAGCTTTTTCTAAGCTGATACTTTCCAGAGCTGGCTGTGAAGTGGCTCGGCAGTTAAGAGGCTGGGCTGGTCAGGTCGAAAGCCAGCAGCCCAGGGTCAATGGGGTGAGCTCCCCTCCTCGCCCATTCTAGCAGTTTGGAAGCATGCAAATGCAAGTAGGTAAATAAGTACCACTTTGGTGGAAAGGTACCAGCTGCCCACGTGACTGTTGAAATGCCTTCAGACAGCGTTGGCTCAATGGCCTTGAAACAGAGATGAGTACTCCTCCTTAATAGTCAGCAACAACTACTGGAGTAAAATCTACAGGGGGTCCTTTATCTTTCCTCCTTCCCAGATATATGAGGAGTGAAAAAATTCTCAAATTTCCCTTGGGTGGGAGGTTGCAAGGCTGTCCAAAATGAACCTGTGGCTGTGTGTGTTTTCCTGGGCCACTGCAAGGGGCTCAGAGAGGCCACCTTGGGTATCAGACCTTCCCTGGATGAGGCAGCCGAGTCTTCCAGCCATCATCTGTCTGGCAATTGTCTTGATCTATTGAAGGACAGACGTCCAGGGAGCCAAGAAGGGAAGCAGCAGACAGAGCAGAGAGGAGACAGAGCCATTCAGAGCTGCAAGGCCACCCAGGTGACTTCAGAAGCATCCATCTTGCTAGAGTGTCCCCCTCTTCTCCTCCTGCCACCATCGCCCCCCCTCCCCCAGTCAATACCTCTCTCTCTTTCTCCGATGGGAAAGTTAATAAATTTAGCTCTAGATTAAAAGTATCGATCATTTCATTTGTAAATGGTATATAAATGGGGGGCTACTTGGGCAACCAACAAGGCAAGGGCTGGCTCAGGCTGCCACTGGGTGGGTGGGGGAGATGGAGGCCCCCTTATCTGCATTCCATCCGGGTGCAAGCATTGATTTCCTATTAGTCTCCTTGCACCACCCAATAGCACATCATTCCAGGATCTGCTATTAATGGCCTTTTGATAAATAATCACTTGTAAGTCAATAAATTTTTATTAAAGAGTGGGGTGCTTTGATTTATGAAAATCCGACAGGGTTTGTCTGGAAGAAAAGGGATGTGGAATTGAAGTGGAAGAACCATCCATCCGGCTAGTCAACATCTCCCCCCTTGCACACAAACTCACTCCACATCCCCTCGCACCGCCTGCCCGGCTTTCACTGCCCAGAACGTGATCCGAGCTGTGCTTCCAGGCCAAGTTACAGCTAGCGAAACTTCGCCTCACGTTCAGACACTGAAACCGAGCAAGTAAAGTTTGGCACCTGGAGGAATCATCGAATGTGGTTTCAAAGTGAAGTAATTTGAAATAAGGAGATGCCGATGGGAGAGAATATTCTCTCCTTATCAGCATCTTCTTATTTGAAATGAGGGGTCCTTGGTGCTCTCTGGACCTGGTGGCTTTTCTGCAGACGTTTCATTCCCAAACTAGGGAACATAGTGCAAGAAGGGAATGGGGTTTGCGAAAGGAGAGGAGGAGGAGGAGGAGGAGGAGGAGGGGGAGGGGGAGGAGGAGGAGGAGGGGGAGGAGGAGGAGGAGGAGGAGGAGGATCGTGTGGCTGCCATTTGTGACTTTCCCAGCTGCTTCCAACAAGCAAGGTTGATTCACTTAATGACTGCATTATCCGCTTAACTGAAGTGATTCATTTAACAACCCCGGCAAAACAAGTCATAAAATCAGTGGTGACTCACTTAAAATCTGCCTTGTTGGCAACAGAAATTTTGGTCCCCAAAATGCAGTTGTAGGTCAATTTGGATTTTAATTTCTATGTATTCGTTTGGCTACCCTCTTGGTTGTTTTTTTTTTCACCTCCCCTCTTGGGTTTTTTTTTCCACCTCCATTGTGGCCGCCCCCCGAGGGTCCACAGTGGGGAGTGTCAAAAGAGTCAAGATGGCAGCCACAACCTCAAAGCTGAGCTCTGCCCGCTTTTGATGTGGCATGTAAAAAGCAGCTGGTCTTTGGACGTGTGGTTATGGCTGCCCTCTTGGGTTTTTTTGAAGCCCACAGAAGTTTATGGCTTTGGTGGCGTTTCACACATGCAGGTTTCTGCGCAGGTGTCTTGCCTGTGCGCGGGTAGGAAAGAGGGAATGCCCCGGGGTCAGGACTGCCACCCTGCGCTTCAGCCAGATGCCAGCCTGCCATGAACGATGCAGGGAGGGGATCTGTTGGGAGAAGGGAACAAAGGCCACCCATCGTGCTTTCCCAAGACGTGGGCACAGGGAGAGTTATCGAAAGAATGCCTTCAAATGTAACTGGACGATAGGAAAATAACGAGAGGAGGTGGGAGGAATGAAAAAGGGAAAGTTAAAAAAAAAAAGAAGGCCTGGAGACTAAAACATATGAAAAACGATTGCAGGATTTGGGTTTAGCTAATCTAAAGAAAAGAAGAAATAGGGGAGACATGATAGCAGTATTCCAGTATTTGAGGGGCTGCCACAAAGAAGAGAGGGGTCCAATCATTCTCCAAAGCACCAGAGGGCAGGACAAGAAACAACGGTTGGAAACTGACCAGAGAGAGAAGCAACCTGGAATTAAGGAGAAAGTTCCTAACAGTGAGGACAATTAACCAGTGGAACAGCTCACCTCCAGAAGTTGTAGGTGCTCCATCACTGGAGGTCTTTAAGAAGAGACTGGATAGCCATTTGTCTGAAATGGTACAGGGCCCCCTGCTTGAGCAGGGGGCTGGACTAGAAGACCTCCAAGGTCCCTTCCAGCTCTATTCTAACTGGGGAACCTCCATGCGCAAACCTTTAGTTCTGGCTTTGCTATAACTGTAACCACTTGGCTTTTAGTAAAAGTATATCTTTTGCATAAATGGAGTCGAGGGTCTTTCTTTTCTAAGAAGCCAAGTTGGGGCTGAACCCAGCCTGTTGGATCCACTCTCTCTTTCCCTCTCACATTGAAGGATAGGCAGGAGCTCCTATGACAGTGGTGGCGAACCTATGGCACGGGTGCCAGAGGCGGCACTCAGAGCCCTCCCTGTGGGCACGGGCGCCGTCGCCCCAGTCCTAGGCCTTCTGCTGGGTTTTATAAAACCTTTTCGCTTTAGGCCTCAGCCGCCGTGTGCAAAAAAAAAAAAAAATGTTCAATCAGTCAATTTCAACTTCTCGCGGGGGAAAAAAAGATCTTGCAAAGTTGGAATTGATTGCTTGAATTTTTTAGTCCCACCCAGTCTGCTGTTACCACCGCAGCCACGCCCACCCAATGGGCCACACCCATCCAATGGGCCACACCCACCCGGCACTCGACAATGCATAAGTGGATTTTGGGTTGCAGTTTGGGCACTTGGTCTCTAAAAGGTTCGCCATCCCTGTCCTATGATAAGAAGTAAGAATAGCTTGCCCTGGGTTGGGTGGTTTGTCTCTTTGCAGATCCTGGAGGGATGTTTGGCCAGAGCGAGCTTTTCTCCCGTGGCACGGCAAAAGCAAGCGCGCAAAGATGCCCATTTGTCATTCTCTCTGGCTGCCCGCGGCCTTTTGCCACCTGCTGTATTTTTCTTCCTGGGCTGACGGCATGGCAGACAGGTGTTAAACTACTTAATCACTTTAAAATTGTTTTAATTTTCTGTTTTGTATTGATCTCTCCTGCACCAATTAATCAGCTCACTGGACCAGGCAGTTAGTACATTAAAAATTGTCAGCTACGCCAAACAGCTTAGAAAATGTCAAAAACATATTCCACCGGCATGAGAGGTCCAAGGTGAGCGAGAAGACCGCTGAGATAAAGTAACTGGGCCAGGGACGTGGGGAAGTGGGCAAGACTTTATCCTGGGCCACCATTATAGCCAGAAGCTGCCTCGCTTCTGAAATCCTCAAAGACTGACTTGCCAGCAGCTTTCCTCTTAAAGACTCAGGCAAGCAGGATTGGTGCTCTTTCAACAACTTCTAAAACAGGGGTCTTCAAACTTGGTCCTTTTATGACTTGTGGACTTCAACTCCCAGAATTCCTCAGCTAGGCACACGTGCCTGGCTGAGGAATTCTGGGAGTTGAAGTCCACAAGTCATAAAAGGGCCAAGTTTGAAGACCCCTGAACTAGGCAGTAAGTGTACTGTTGCTATATTGTCCCCATACAACAGGGGTCTTCAAACTTGGCCCTTTCATGACTTGTGGACTTCAACTCCCAGAATTCCTCAGCCAGGCACACGTAGAATGTCTACCATTTTCAAAAGGCCAGGCTGATCACAGGGGAATCCACAGTCAACAAAATCAAGATGTGGGTCACAATCAGGTGGTCAAAGCACTGCAACGTTGGTGGCGTGGCTTGGAGCACAGGCCTACAAGCCATCATTTTTAGTCTATTTTTAACCTCCTTCTCGCTGACATCCCAGGGTGATGATGTGGACCCAAGATGGGACTGACCTTCTAGCTTGGAAGAAAAGAGTCATGAAAGCAAGTTTAGTGATGGGCAACTGATCCCAACGCTTCCATTGTTGCCCTTGGCTAGTTTATTAATTGCTGCCTGATGGACCTTATCTCCCATTGATTTTCCTGCTCTCCAGATATTGCAGCTGTGTTTGCTTCCAGCCAGCTGCCACCGATGCACTCTGGGATGCAGTCATGGTTGGCCTCGCCCCGGGGGACAGAGAGGGGCGGTTAGCTATCTCATTTCTTGTTCCCTGAAAGATAGATTCCACCAGGAACTATTATCTTGGAAAAGGACCACGTTGCAGGAAAATCTTCTACAAATGGCAGTGCATCACTTAGAGTTCTAGGGAAAACAGGATGTGCTTATAAAAAGACCTTTGATTATGTTGCTGGGTAGAAATATGCTCATATACTAATCCGTGGGGACTTTTTCCCAGTTGCTAAACAAAGCAGAAATTGCAGGCTCCTCAAGAAATGTAGGAAGGTGGAAAATGGGACCTCTGAACTCCATCCAGTTCCATTTTGTACAAGGCAACATTGCAATTTTATCATCAAGATGATATCCTGCATCTTTTGATCTAGATACCTCACCCCATTTTTCTTCTCATCCGATTGCTTTCTCCAACTTCCGGTTCAGGTTTTATAGCAGCCCTGCTTCCGAAGGGTTCTAATCTTGGAACCGGAGTGCAGGACCCAGCCCTTTGGACTTCAGCATGTGACCCAAGCACACTCAGGGCAGGGCCTCCCACAGTCTGGTCAGGAGGACAGAAATGGGAGCAAACAGGAGCTATTGACACAGCATCAATTCTGCCCCTTTGACAGCTCAATAGGTTTTTGCTGGTCGGCCCAAGATAAATTGAGATTGATTGTGTGCTAATAGGTTCCAGCAAGAGGCCTAATGAGCGACTTTTGAACTGACACGGCGTGTTCTTGCAAGACTCAAAAGAAAGTACAAGGGCCGAGGCAAAGAATTTCCCTCTTTTTCCAGCTACAAGAAGAATCCAGTTTTGGTCACCACAATATAACAAAGATGTTGAGACTCTAGAAAGAGTGCAGAGAAGAGCAGCAAAGAAGATTGGGGGGCTGAAGGCTAAAACATATGAAGAACAGTTGCAGAAATTGGGGATGTCAAGATTGATGAAAAGAAGGACGAGGGGGGACATGATAGCAGCGTTCCCGTATTTGAGGGGCTGCCCCAAAGACGAGGAGGTGAAGCTATTTTCTGAAGCACCAGAAGGAAAGACAAGAAGCAATAGATGGAAAAGGAACAGAGATAGAAACAATCTCTCTCTAAGGAGAAATTAGTAAGAACGACCTGCCTCCAGAAGTCGTGGGTGCTCCGCGCTGGAGGCTTTTAAGAAGAGACTGGACAACCATTTGTCTAAAATGGTACAGGGGGTTGGACTAAAAGACCCCCAAGGCCCCTTCCAACTCTCTTATTCTGTTACATATATACATACACACAAAGAGCTGTTATGCATAAAACTGAAATGGGATGAACTTAACTAATAAAATTTAACTGATTAAAACTGGTATTAAAAGGACCCAAAAGCAGAAACATGCGACCCACTTAATATAAATGCAACATCTCCTTAGCAAGCAGCATGCCAGCTAAGAAAATATGTACAAGACTGTTTTGCAAATATTTACCCAGCTAGCAAGAGGCAAGAGAAATAGATGCAGGTGAGCAGGATGAAAGATGAGGGATTTTGAGATTATAACATTATTCTGGTATTTTTTGCCCACTCACCCAGTCCCAAAATCTGGAAGCCCTACAAGTTGGGGAAGGTTGATCCGAATCAGGGTTTGATGACCTTGGCCACTTTAAAATGTGTGGATCACACACTGGCTGGGGAATTCTGGGAGTTGAAGTCCACATATCCTAAAGTTGCCCAGGTTGAGGAACCCTGATCTAAATAAAGCTTCCCTGGAGTTGGGCTCAATCCCTGGTGATAACATGGAATAGCCGTATTATTTTTTTGGTAACACTTCAAAGTCTATTGCCATTGACATATATGAATGATTCTGTTATTGGACTATTGATTACCTTATCACCATGCTGCTTCCTAATTACCTGAATGTAAAAACTGAAAACTTTAATAAAACTTGTTTTAAAAAAAAATTGCCTGGTTCCAGAATTATTTGTCTATTTTAACCAGGGCCAACTTTGCTTAACGTCCCTCAAAATTAGACAATCTTTCCCAGGTTCTGTCCCCTGCTGACAACTAAAACAATTAAATCTGTCATTACTGTAGAGTGATCACGGTGGAGAGCACACCATATTTTATCTATCCCCCTTTTGTCATTTCATTATTACCGGTATTTATTTAATAGATTCTTATCCTGCCTTTATTATTTTTGTAAATCATTCAAGGCGACGAAGTTATCTAATACTCCTTCCTTCTTCTATTTTCCCTGCAATAACAGCCCTGTGGGGTTTGTTGGGCTGCGAGAGAGAGACCGGCCCAAAGCTTTCCAGCCAGAATGTCTTACTCATGGCGGGACCAGAATTAATTGTTTTTTAGGCCAGCACCATAATTGCTGTGAAAGTTATCTCTTGCTTAAATGTTTCCTTCCTTCCTTCCTTCCCTCCCTTCTTTTTATTTCCTTCCTCCTTCCTTCCCTCCCTCTCTCCCTTCCTTCGTTCTCCTCCCTCCCTCCCTTCTTCCTTCCTTTTTTCTTTCATCCTCCCTTCTTTTCTCCTCTCCCTCTTCCCTCTCTCCCTCCCTCCTTTCCTCCCTTTTTTCTTTCCCTTTCTTTCCTTCCCTGAGCAAAGCCAACATGATTTGAGATTGCACAAACATCCTTCTGCTGCTTCTTTCTTGAGCTGCCCTCCCTCTTCTCATCCCTTCTGTGTGAAAGAAACAGCACGAGAAGCACATCAGGGTTATGCTTTTTATTGAGGAATTTGACCGGCACCTGTATGTACAGCTCATACCCCCCCACAGCACATCCATCATCCCGTGCATTTCACCCTCTCTCCCGCCAACACCAGGCATGCTCCCACCCACACCAAGGGCTCCAGAGAACCTTGTGCCATTCACAGCAGTTGTAAGCAAGCCAGGCAGAGCAGTGGGGATGCAGGAGAAACTCCTGGAATATTCAGTGAGATTTATGCTGTTCCCCAGTTTTGCAGATTCTTCCTTGCCAAAGGAAGTTTTGTCCTGAATTTAAGCTGCAAAAGCATCTCTACAGGGCACTCCCAGCATTCTGTGCTTTCTCACAGAGTTCGCAGATGCGAGAATAATTAGCTCTGAGAAGGAAAAAGAAGGTCAAGATTTAGCTCAACGGACACACAAACGCACCCACGACGACAGACACGGAACAAGCGAAGCTCTGGATGATTAGGGGGCCTCCCTCTTCTTCCAGATAGAGGCTTTTGAGTCACCTTTGGCAGGAGAAACCAAGATAAACGTTGAGATCTTATTATTATCTCTCCCACCTGGGCGTTCACCTCCTGGAGGGCGTTCACCATCTTGTTTGAAAGTCTTCCAACTATCATGGCTTGAAGGTGAGAAGTAGCAAGGTTTCTGTCTATTGCTCCAAACCTTTGGAGATGCCCTGCCCTATTTTCAAGAAGACCGAAGCAGAGGTGGCAGGCAGGGTGCACGTAGGAGCAAAAGGGATGAATATGTTTCGTTCCCCATTTATGGAATCTACCGCTTGGAGTTTCTTCCGTTTGGCAAACAGGAGAGATTCCATTTTTTCTCATTGTCACAACTACAGTACATCAAGCAAGGGAATGTATTTAAAAATAATAATAAAAGCTTGCACTTACACTGCATACATTGAGTGCCCATTTCTCTGAACTTGATTGTACGCATGTGTTGCGAATTCTGTCATGCTTTTCACAAATATGTGCATTTTTGTACAGTTTTTTCCCTAATATAATTTTCAAAAAATGGGAGGGCTGCATGGCACAACTCAGAAGCCCGTGAATTTGGTTGATAGCTAAGGAAGGACACAGAAATGGGTTTCAGCTTTGCAAAATCCGATTCCCATCTCGTGGGCACGGAGGCCCAAGTGTCCAGCCGTTTCCTCCATCCACAAATTAGCCTCTCTGGTGTTTCCGTCTCTAATTGCATTTCACCTGCCAGAATGTCTCGATTCCCATTCTCTCCGAGGATGGGAAACAGGTACAAAAAAAAATAGGCAGGTGAGAAGAGTTGAATGCTTTTCCTTTCCCGGTGTCAAAGGGCGCGTCTCTTTGATTCTCAAGGTCAGCAGAATATACCACATCCAACAAAACCTATCCAAAGTAGCTTTTGAAAATAAATTAAACCAGAAGAGAAAACACTAGAAAGAAATGAAAAGAAATGTGATTCCTTTTCCATTTCTGTTTCTCTCCAGTCTCACAGGGGCAATTTCCATAATCTTCCGACAGCATGTGCAAATTGGAAAAATGGAGTTACACCAACTAAACCCCCAAAAGCAACATCTGGAAACAAACCCGCCCCCATCCCCAGTGGATAGAGCGAAATGAATCCTGAATCATAGGGAAAGTGTTGGGGAAAGATTGCACTGGAATCTTAAGACTACAGATGAAGAATTTGATGCCTGTTTTTAAATCAGATTTTTAAAACCAAGTTCCAGGCATGCTTTCCTCTGTCATCAAACTCCTGGCATAGAAATTGCACTATTCTAGCAAAGCTGCTAGATTTTCATTTATCCATTCTACAAGTATGTTACAAGTCTCTATTAGTTACTTTATGTCGTTCCTCTAACCTGGGAATTGTCGTTTACTTCTTATTAAAAGCAATTCTATATAACTGCATGATAAAGAACTTTGACAAAATTGCAGACAATTGGAGAAGCCATTTTGCCTGAGAAAATAGCAAAAGAAAGAAGCGAAGTAAAGTGCTCTGATTTGGTGCTATTCTTCCTCTTCATTTATTGAAGATTCGTCTCTAGCAGGAATGTTTGCAAGGGGAGGTCAAAAAAATGTAAGGGAGCTTTGGGTCCTTGGTGCTATCTGAGCTTGGTTGGATTTTTTTGCAAATATTTCATTACCCAACTAGGTAACATCACCAATGCTAGCATGAAGTGGCATTAGATCCCTGTTCATACACAAGTGGCTTGCCCTGTCATTGTTGGTGTTGGTGGGAGTGTTTTTGTTGATTTCAAGGCTGTTGTTTACTGTCTGAGTGTTTGAGTTGGTAGCTCCTTGATTGGGGTAAGGAATCTCTGCTTATCTGGGTGTTCATTGCAGATGAATTGAGAAACTATGAGCTAGTTAAACACAGCTAAGTCCAAAATTCCAGGAGAATTCTAGGACGCCTGGCCCTCAGCTATCAACAGGCACATATAAACAACATCTACATACCATTCAAAAGAGACAATCAAAGAGCTAAAAGACCGCAACCCCTCCTTGCCAGCAATCAACATCCAGATAAGCAGAGATTAGCATCGAGATGAATGTGAACCAACCATCAAATAATAAACAATTACCCCAATCAAGGATACACCAACTCAGACAAACAAGCTAACACTAAAAAACAACCTAATCAAGAAAGCACCAAGGAACACTGACACTGACAGGGCAGACCACAAAGAGCCAACCCCATGCCCTCCTTGTACTGATGATGTTCCCTAACTGGGTAATGAAACATCTGCAAGAAAATCGCCAAGCTCAGAGACCACCAAAGACCTCATAGTTCAACCCTTCCCTTCCAATCAGGGAGGTGTTGGCCAGCATGCAATATATTTGTTTTATTTCATTTCACGTATTAAATTTACATGCCATCCACCTCACTATCCAAAGCAACCCTGGTTGGCAATTATTAAAGTGCTGCCCCCCTTTTCCCCCCAATACGAGTTATTATGTACACTGAAAAAGGAGTGGGCTTGGCTCATGACCACATGCTGACTGGTTTGAGTCCCTCCCCTCCAACTGTCTTCATTGGGGGGTGGATAAAACCACATGACTCATTGATGAGGGTGAACCCTTCAGAGGTTATTTCTCGGTTAGTTGACTTAAATTGATTGGCTGCCCAATTCCGGTAGACTCCAGAGAAATTTTAAGAGTGGTAATTAGGGACAATTGCAGACAATTGCAGGTGTTCGGTCTATTCTCTACGTATTATCCTTGGAAAGAAACACTGTGGGAGAAGAAGAAGCAGGAAAAGGTTCTTACAAATGGAGGGCAGAATTATCTGGATGGGTGTTTCCCAACCTTAATCCCCTGAAGTGGTGTAGACCTCAACTCCCAGAATCTCTGGGAATCGAAGTCCACATTTCTTCAAGGGACCAAGGTTGCGAAACACTGGTCTAGACCCTCTTGCAAAAATAGGTGGATGAAACATAGTGGATGCATTATAAACAAAAATAATAACTCCACTAGAAGCACCCCCTTTTCTTCCAACTTTCCTTCTCTGCCCCCCAAAAACACCCCCAAATCCCTGCAAAATTTCCAACATTGTTCAGTTTGAACCAGGGAGAAGAAGCTATCAAAGGACTCCTCTCAGCTGATGCCTGTAACGTCCCCAACATGCTTTCCTTGTCAATCTTTGGAGCCATTTCGCCTATTGGTATTATTATTATTAAAAATGCAGTGACAAAGGAAAGCACACCTCTTTCCCAATGGAACAGAAGGCTGCAGGCACGCCTCAGGTCCAAGGGGCAAGCTGGATACTAGCTGGCTTCTTCCTTGGGTGTCCTGCCCCAGACTTGCATGCAGCCACAGCAGCTACTCATCTGCACCAAGTTCAGAACTGGAACCTCTGGGTCCTACTTTTGAGAAAGGCCTCCCACCACCACCACCATGGACACCTCCAAGCCCAGCCTGCTGAATCCAGCCCCCGGCCCTGGAAGCTGCAGGCCCCATCCAATCCAGCTCTTCTCAGCCACTGTGGGAGCCAAGACCCAGGACAGAGAAGGTGGCCCGGTGTTTGCGCAACAGGAGACGTATCTTCTCGTCATCGGAGTCTGGGTCCAAGGGTTTGTTGTACTCGTCATCCTCATCAGAGATGGCACGCTCTCCTGGTCCAGCTCCTGCTTGTGGAGAAGAGGAGGATGGCTCCAGGGAACTCTTCTTCCTCCACTTGGTACGCCGATTCTGGAACCACACCTGGGAAGGGGGGGGAGGCAAGGACATCAGGGATCCTTGGATGGCAAGAACCTGGCCTAGACGTGAACTCGGCGTGGGCATCCTACAGCCCCTGAGACATCTATGCCCCTCGCCCAGGCTTGACCAGCAGTTAGTTCAACGGTTGGGCGAATGTGATTGACCCTTCCCAGGGAGACTGCCATTGGGGGAGGAAACAGAAAGGGGGGGTCTGTTGTCAGGGAAAGGGAGGAACAAGAGTCGGGGCTATCAGGAAGATAAATTTAGCAGACTTCCTGTTGCGGTTGCCATTGTACCTCGGAGCACAAAGATCTGGCAGAATGTTGTGCCCTTGACTGACTCTCTGGCTACATGCTCCAGAAAGTTAATTGGTTTGATCACTTGGTTCAAAACCTTTAGAGGGCCAAAGTAAAATGACAAGAAATGTTTTCCACTTCACTGGGCCACAGACTTTAAAAAGAAACACATTTTTAAAAAATGTTTTCCTTGTTCTCTCATGGAAGAAGGTTCCATTCTCTAAGGCAGTGATTATTGGAAGCCCAAAGTCTGTTTCCCCCCTCCCTTCAGAACCAACAATTAATTTCTGCTCATATATATGAAGATTTAATCACACAATTAACCCACTGACAAGCTTGCCAGATGAATTGACTGAACGTGCTCCAAAGGGGTGACTGTATTAATGGGTTGTTGAGCTGGGCAATAGTTTTTAATTATTAATTTAGAGGCAATCCATAGCCACATTATTTTTTGCAAAAAAAAGAGAGAGAGAGAGGAAGAAAGCACACGGTTCAAAAGGAGTAGCCAAGACATCAAAGCTATTAACTCTTGAACTTTGAAAGAGCCATTCCCAGCTTGACTCTTTCCAAACATAACAAGGCCAGCAGAGTCCACAGGGATGGGGTCATTTTATGTGTGTCACTTTAAAAAAAAAAAAAAGGTAGGGCTCCAACTGTGTGAATGTGACTGCCATCTTGACTTTTTTGACCACATCCCTGAAGACATCTCTGGAAAGGACTCCCAGCCTCTGAATTTCCTGTCAGGATGTTCAAGGCTAGAGAGTTTGCTGGAAACTCAACAAGATGTTCCCCTAACAGACGTAGAAAGGGGCAGGCAGGGCCTTGTTGCCCTCAACACTTCAGTTCTTCAGGTCCTACTTCAGATCCAAAGTCAACCTGTCAATCTGTTACATACTCTACTAGGATAGGCAGCTCTCCTTTTGATATGAAGGCTGAATATTAGAAAAAATAAACAGGCAGTTTGGTTAGTGGGAGGATTCTGGCACAGGCCAAACTTGACTTGGAAGTGGCTAGCTTTTTGGCAAGAAGATCCGCTTTCTGCAAGCTGGCAACTCTAAAAGCAGAGTCCTTTGGGTTGGATATCTTTAATTTTAGCATTTGGTAGAAATTTAAAGAAGACCAAATTGTATAGCAGATGTCATGATGTCCATGTCTTCAATTGACATGTCTAGGGCAATCAGGAGTCTGAAATAACTCCATAAGTTTTTCAGATGAGGAAATGGACACAGACTCAACTCTGCTCCATAACTGAATGTGTGAGTTCTGTTTTTATTCCAAGACAGGATGGGCACTATATTGCCCTTGCCAAATAGATACCCATACACACTTTTCATGGTACCTACTATGTTCTAGGTTGATAGGTGGTTGATATAGATTAGAAAGAGAAAGGCGATAGATGATGATACCGGTAGATAGAAATAGATTATATAGAGAACAGTAATAGATAATGGCAGATGGTAGATCAGACAGAGAGAAAGGTGAAAGATGATAAATGATAGATGAGAGAGAGAGAAATGATAGATGATGATGAGAGATGAGAGATGGATAAATAGATGATAATGATAGATGATAGATTGATGATAGATGATAGATGTAAGATAAGATAAGATAGATAGATAGATAGATATAGAAAGATAAAGGGAGAGAGATTATATAGGAAAGAGAAATGATAAATGATATAGACAGGCATACAAATAGATAAGGTGTAAAAAATCCTTCAAAAGAGAGGTCTCAGAATATGTATGACTGCTGCAGAGCAGTTGTTTTTAAATCAGAGATAAAAAGAAACAGCTTCCAAAGTAGACACATACTTCTAAAACAAGATGCAACTGCTTTCAGAATTTGAAAATAGGTGTTTTGTAAGCACTCCCAATAGATGATGGATGGATGGATGGATAGATGGATGGATGGATGGAGTGAAAGAGAGAGAGAGATGGAGAGAGAGAGATATTTTCAATGGAATGCCAATGTGCTAGGGAATAAAGCACCAGCCTCGAGCACTGACTTTAATTTCAAGACATTTTTTGTGTCTCTTCCACCTCATGTAAACCCTTGGAAACTAACTTGGTGGGTAGATGCTTAGTTTTCAAACCAGATGTCAGCTGAGAGTAGGAAACATCTTAGAGCCCTTGAAGGAGTGACAAGCAATAATACAATCAGCCTGACTTTTGATTTAAAAAAATTGAGCTGTAATTAGCCCTGCCTACTCTAGCAGCTACTGGGGGGAGAGAGATGAAACCACCCCACTTCCTGGCAGTCATGTTGTGAGAAGACCTCTGAGGTGTTTTCAAACCTGCTGAGGAGCTCAGAGGCCCCACAGGTGGTCAGATACTCTGCAGAGTTCCACAAACTCCTCTGGTATCTTTCTGGGAAAAGACTCCAAGATACCTTTCCAGAAAACACTGAGGATTCATGCACATACAGCATTGCTAACACGAATAAAGACATCCCAACCATACCTACGACATCCATATTTATACTTCTTTGCCATTAGCCAGTCACTGGATATTTGGGGAATGGATCTGAACATCTCATTATCGTGAACCAACCACTCTTCAGTCCCCCATAACGGTCCTTAGAATTTAAATAAGTTGCCAATAGTCACTTCTCCAAATGATGGCTTTCATTTCAAGATGGATAATTTGGGTCCTGCTAACCCATTAGGCTTCGATGGTGGATCATCTGTGAAGCTGACCTTTACCGACCCTTGGCCCGTAAACTGGACAGCACCCCATTTGAGGGCCTACCTGCCTCGGCTTCCAAAGTTCGGGTATGGGAAACTCACCTTCACCTGGGATTCACTCATGCCCAAGGAATATGCCAGTCGTGCCCGCTCAGGCCCAGCCAAGTATTTGGTCTGCTCAAACGTTTTCTCCAGGGCAAAGATCTGGTGTCCTGTGAAGGTTGGCCTCGTGTGTTTCTTCTTGTGGAGGCCTTCACCTAGGTGCCCGGCGGCTGTATGGAGGGAGATGGGCAGCATGGTCACTGACTGGCATCCGGCTTCCCCAGGGAAGCACCCAAAGCCAACTCATGTTTTGAACCCCAGTTTCTGGGCACGGCGACGGTCTAGAATTTTGTCTTTCCCAATGCTGGACATTGATGGAAGCTGAGCTGAATTTTTTTTTTTTTACATCACTTCCACTTACTTCGATTGGTTTTTGATCCCAAATTCTTTGTATCCCATTTCTCTTTTTTATTATAACATTTTATTGTATTACAAAATAAAATACAAAATACAAAAAAAAAACACAGTAGGACCCAGTGGGGAAGGAAAAGGGAAAAGGAAGGGAGGGGGAGGAGGGGAGAAAGAAAGAGCATTGACTTCCAACTTCCTCTGTGGCAGTAAACATCAAACCGCCACATTTTACTTTTCCAGAGTAGTAGGTATAAACGAGCTTTTTCTATAACAGCAAATCAATCTAAGTAAATCCCCAAATCAAAGTTTCATTTTTGTCCACCTCAAGCACAGAATCCGGAAGCCGTCTCCATGTGGAAAGAAAAGGAAAGCGAGCTGAATTGATGTGGAGCAGGCCAGACTTCATCATCTTCCCACAAGCCCACCTTCAGATGGGAAGGGGCTAGCCAAGACCTGCTCACAGTGGTTGAGACCCCCGGATGTCTGCCCCAAACGCCTCTTTTGGCAGGGCCTTGCAAACAACCAACTTAACCCCTGCCTGCCCACAGCCATGCGAAATAAGTTCAAACCCAAATGCATTTCCCCATCTCCGTGTGCGTATTTTAAAATAGCCAAGAGAGAGAGAGAGAGAGAGAGAGAGAGAGAGAGAGAGAGAGAGAGAGAGAGAGAGAGAGAGAGAGAGAGAGAGAGAGAGAGAGAGAGAGAGAGAGAGAGAGTGGGGTGTGTGTGTGTGTGTGTGTGTGTGTGTGTAAATCTGAAATAAGGGTGTTTGGAGACCAGAAGAGATTCTGAAGTACAGTGGTCCCAATTACTACCTGGCCCAAACCTTCTTTTCATTTGTTGCCTTGGTATTGTTGGGAGAAAATATTTTAACCCATTCTCTCAACTCTCCGTGTTACGGATTGCCGCAGCTGAGTTTTCCAGCAGTCAATAGACCCTTCATTAAAAAAAACCAGAGCCTGTTTTGGAATCATCATCTAGTTTTCTCAATGAGGGGGCATTTTTACCGTACATTGGGGCCAATTTCAGCCTTTCCCTTCACATATGAATTAAGCTTGCAAGACCTCGGCACTTATGCCTTGGCGTCTGTAGTGCCACCTCTGGAGTACCCAGCTGAAATGCTAAAAAGCTCACAAAGACAGGAGCCTGGATTTCTCGCCAAGGAAGAAAAGAAGGCTGTGTGGCACTGCAGTCTGCAGATTTGAAGGCAACTCCGTCCATTTGCCTCTTGGAATCGACTTTCCGAATCAACTGAATCCAGTGCCCCTAAATCAATTCACTCTATCAACACACGTTTAGTCATGCATATGCGGATTGACTGAAATTGTGGCATTGCTTTAACTAGTTGGCTTCCAAATTTGAATCGGTGGAAATATTCAAAGTGAACAGCCAGTTCTGATTCCCTCTCTACTTATGTGCAACCCCTGCATTAGGCACCAATTTCCCCTGACTTTTAATATATGTGAATGAAGCCAGGAGCCGTATCAGAGCCGCCCCTCCACTCATTCCTAAACTAATGTGACTTCTGATTCATCTGCCCTTTACACGGGACAGCAGAAACAATTATGAGTAGTTGTTGATTTTGTTTTGCATTCCTGATTACAGGAATGTGTGTGTGTGTGTGTGTGTGTGTGTGTGTGTGTGTCAACCTATTTTCCAAAGTACCAGAAGGCAAGACAAGAAACAATGGATGGGAATTAATCAGGGAGAGAAGCAACCTGGAACTAAGGAGAAATTTCCTGACATTTAAAACAATCCACAGAACGGCTTGCCTTCGGAAGTTGCGAGTGCTTTTAAGAAGAGATTGGACACCATTTGTCTAGAATGGTAGAGAGTCTATTGCTCGAGCAGGGGGTTGGACTAGATGACCTCCAAGGACCCTTCCAACTCCGTTATTCTATGCTTCTACCACAAATGGATGGCAGGGGCAAATTTTGAATAGTCTTCCCCATTTATTAAGGTTCGTGTGTGTGTGTATGTATGTGTTTGTGTGTGCACGTGTGTGTGTGAATGAGTGAGACTTTTCCCCACTAAGGCTGTGTCCCTGTCCCTTTCCATCAGTCCAACACATGGCATTTTAATAGGTGAAGTTTCTCTTAGCGTGAGAGAGGGAGGGAGGGAGAGAGAGAGAGAGAGGGAGGGAGGGAGAGAGTCCTTTTCCCCACAATAAAAAACTCGGGGTCAATTTTTGCCCCTGTCCTTGCTTCTACTGCGTTGCTCCTTGCCTCTTTCCTAGCCTTAATTGAGCTTCGTATCAGTTATCCTGGACTCCTTGGCACTATCCGTCGTTCCAAGGGGCACCTGGGTGGCAGCTAAGATTCAGAGGATGTCTGTCTGCCTTTGCCTAGGAAAACGAGCAGATCAGGAAGATTCAAGAAAGCCTTTCATTCCCCCAATTAATCTGGTGGGCTACTTAAAAGGCCACTATAAAAAAACAAATTCTGGGACCAGTTTTCAGGTCTGATTAAGTTTTGCTACCTATCCTTCACCCTTTGAGACCAATGGCATCCCGTACGGAGTGCCTCTCGCCAGCCGGATCAACCACAACCATGTCCCCATGCCATGCAGCCTCCCCCACACCTAGTTGGTTACTTACAATTGCCACATACTCGGCCTTCATGCCAATCCGGGACTGGGTCGGCCCAACAGCTCCTGCCCCTGGCTCCGTAGTCACTTCCCGTCTTGGCAAAACTGCCCATTTGGGGACCGTAGTAAATGCCCTGGGCACCCAGTCCATTGAATCCCCCAACGTGGGAGTAGCCGGACAGGAGGCCGTTGTTTGGAGGAGCCACCGGTCTGCTGAGGATGTCACTGATGCCATGCGGTGTGCCAGATGCCAACTGGGCACTGAGACCAGGAGGACTGAGCTTGTAAAAGGAGTTTTGCACCGAATATTGGCACATGGGGGCTTTCACTTCCGGGAACGGGGACAGAGAAGGGCTGTTGAGGAGAAAGGTCCCCTGCAGGTTGGAGTCCATAGCTCGACTTCTTGCTGGCCAAGGCGCCTACCGCGGAGTGCAGCTTCTACGCTTCCCAAGGCACTTGGCTCATGGGCAATGCCATCCCGAGGCCCTAGGAATGTCCACCTGCCGCTCTTGGTGGGGAGGCCTGCTGGGACCCCGGAGCTGCACTGGTGGCTGAGGCAACTGTGGCCCAAGTCCATGAGGTCCCTGCCAGTTCCGACTGGCTGACTTGGCCACCACACTTAACTTCAAGGGAAGCTCCCTTTCCTGGGATAAAAGACTGGGCTGATTAGAATACCTGCTCTCCGATAGGTTGAGGTCTTGGGTCTCCCATTTCTCATTGGGCTGTTTGAGTGCAGGACCTGGATTGGCTGCTCTGAGATAAATTACCCTTTGAGAGCGCCACGGTCAACACCAGAACCTTAGCACACATGGCTAAACGCTGGCAGGAGGGAGGAGACAAGGATAGAGGAGGCTGCCTTTGCTTTGGGGGGGGGGTGATGGATGGAGTGAGAGAGGGTCTGTGAGAGAGAGAGAGACAGAGAGAGAGAAAGAGCTCTCAACCAAGGGAAATCTAGACAGAGAGCCCAACTTTACAGTTGAGTAGCAAACAACCTCTGAACACGGTGCCTGTAAGAGAAGGTCTTGGGATAGAAATACAAATGTGTTTTTTTTTTACAGTACAGCCGGCTGAGGTTGCCGAAGTGTGAGGAACAGATAAGTTGGATCCCCGAACAAAATGAGGAAAGAGAACAAATAGGGTAAGAGCAGTGGTGGGATTCAGCCAGTTTGCACCACTTCGGCAGAACCGGTAGCTAGTTTTTTTTGTTGCCCGGGTCCAGAATGGACTTCCAGAAGCGGCATCCACACAAGAGAACCGGTTGGTCACCTATTTGAATCCCACCACTAGGTAAGAGTTGTCGCTTTGCTGCCTGCATCCAGTGAATTATGCCAGAAGTCAGCTAGTGGGCGTTGGTGTCTCAGGTAAGCCTTCATTTTATTCTTGGGAGGCGGAGGGTGGGGGCTGGAAGGAGGAATAATAGGTGGATTGGGATAAAATGGGGATATCTTAGCTCGGCCATAGCAAAGGGAGTCAGTCACCCTTTATGTTAGCCAGAGGGACTGCCTTGAGGACATTTAGACTAAGCTACCTTGATCTCTTTTCCCCTTGCTCCTCGTCACTTGGAACATAGAATAAGAGTTGGAAGGGACCTTGGAGGTCATCTAGTCCAACACCCTGCACAAGCAAGAGAGCCTATACATTTCAGACAAGTGGCTGTCCGATCTCTTCTTGAAAACCTCCAGGGATGGAGTACCCACAACTCCTGAAGGCAACTTGTTCCACTGGTTAATTGTTCTTACTATTAGGAAGTTTCTCTTTAATTCCAGATTGCTTCTCTCCTTGATTAGTTTTCATCCATTGGTTCTTGTCTTGGCGTCTGGTGCTTCTGGTTTGCCCCCTTCATCTTTGTGGCAGCTCCTCAAATACTGGAACACTGCTATCATGTCACCCCCCCCCCCAGTCCTTCTTTTCACTAGACACACCCAGTTCCTGCAATCATTCTTCAAAAGTCAGTCTTTAGCCCCCCTAATCATCTTTGTTGCTCTTTTCTGCACCCTTTTCAGAGTCTCAACATCTTTTTTCTAATATGGTGACCCAAACTGGATGCAATATTCCATGTGTGGCCATAGTTAAGACTTTGCAAAGTGGTACTAATACTTCTTTTTTTTTTTTTTTTTTCTGGGAATTAACAGAAATTGTTTTATTATTCATTTTAACCACGCACCAGAAATGAGACTAAAAATCAGGCTGAAAGTGACGAACAGTCCATAGGGGACTTCACCAAAAATCAAAGTATGAGCAGCCTTGAATGGAGTAAAGTAAGTTTTCAGGGAAGGATCCTGGGCACCTGGATAAAGAAGATCAACGGATAGTTTTGACCGGGCTCTTGAAATTGCTGGCGGCCTGAAGCTGCAGCTGATAAGCCATAGGATGAATCTTGAATCCATAAAGTCTGGGCACAAACTGATTGGCTGGTCGCTTCGGCCGATATTCAGGATGCACCATGAACAACATGTGAGGAAAACCAGTTCCAAAATACGCACCATCTGTGTGATGATGGCGGGAAGATTTGGGAGTATAGACATCCATACACTTGGGGCAGTACAGTTTGACCATAGCTTCCCCTGGGATATCAGACAAACCAATGGGCAGCATAGGCTGATTCTCACAATAAACTCGAGGGCAGTATCCAAAGTCTCCCTGCTGGTATTTCTCAAGCATCTGGGCAATACCGCGGTTTGTGAGGATATAGCGGGCATGAATAAGTCCATAGAGCATTTCAGCTGCCTGTTCAATCAAGTCACTCTGGTTAGGATTATCCTCCAGCTCTTCATCTGGTTCCAAATCGAGGATCATATCCAAAGCCTGGCGATAATGGGGAACTTGCTCATTGAGGCCAGTTAAATTGAACTTGTCTTGGATGTAGTCTTCATCCACCTCACAGAAGAACTCATTGCCTCGCAAACCACAAAACCAGGAAATCCAAGATACCTCCTCAGAGCTACTCATCTTCCCGTCCTCCCAAAAGGCACAACTGCCTCAAGGAGAGGGACGCGGGGCGCAATCCGGTACTAATACTTCTTGATTCCATTCCTCTATTAACGCAATCCAGGATTGCATTTGCTTTCTTGCTGCACTGTTGGTTCATCTTTAAGTGATTGTCCACTTGGACTCCAAGATCTCTCTCACAGTTACTGGCATTGAGCCAGGTTTGAGTTACTCCGTACCTGCACAGTTGGTTTTTCTTGCCTAAGTGTAAAGCCTTACTTTTATCTATCACAGTCTGGATCTGGTTTAAGTCGCAGCTACAATTTTTAAGGGGGGAAAAAACATGCTGGTTGGCGCTAAACATCTGATGAAAGTTATGTTTGGTTTGATGAGAAGGGCTCATTCTTGACCACGAGTATAGCCACTAGACACGATAAACCCTTCCTTCAAAAATAAAAAGCAAGAAAACGGTTCTTGAGACCATCAAATGCAGGTCCCTGTCCAGTGCAAGACTCAAATCAAAACTTCTCCAAAGGCTGGCTGTCCAATCTTTGCTTGAAGCCCTCGAGAGAGAAAAATGTTCAGTAGTTCCTTAGGTCAGGGGTTCCATTCTCAAAACTCCGCTCACCTTTTAGGAAGTCTAGTCTGACTACCAGTAGTATCCGCCTTCCTGTAATTTTATGACCATTATAGTGGCACAAAGAATCAGGACCATACAAAAAAGTGGTATTTCAGAAGATTTGTTGCTCAGTGCCAAACACCCAGACTTTTATATATATATATATATATATAAAAGAGGGCCACTATCAGGGATTTATTCCCTCTTAGAAAAAGTATTATCCTTTGCCAACCCTAGCAAAGCTTTTGACCCTAGCCTTACTTCTCCTTGCTTCCCCCCCCCCAGTCAATGTGACCACCCAACAGCACCCAAGCTTGACTGAGAAACCCAGCAGATACCCAGGCAAGTCAAAGAAGCCGCAGAGACAATAGTGAGTGGTGTTGATTTATTTATTAACTTGGATTCTGGTAGCTGGTGGAGAGGGAGGATGTTCTATACACTGGAGTGGGGGGGGGCAGAGGGGAATGGAGGGAAAACAAGAGGAGCCAAAAGGCTCAAATGTCCATAACAATTAAAAAAGAAAGTAAAAGTAATTTCAAAACTTCTAAAAAGCATCATCTAGAGTGCAGACACTGGCAGCATTCTCTAGGCATCACCCTCCTTTACAGCTCCTACTAGCGATCAGCGGGCAAAAGCAGCGCCCTCGCGGGCAGGCAAGGAGGATGCAGTTCACAGCTCAATTTTGTATTTTCTATGCACTACTGGAGGCCAAAAGCATGGGGGGGGGAGGCCCACGCTGGAGTCTTAGGGCGATGCCGTGTCAGCAATTTGGTGGGGGTAGGGAGGCCATACAGGCTTGCAAATCAAGGAGTGATGGGGAGGGGGGAAGAGGAAATTTGATGCTGTAATTCCTTGCACGTCTGGATAGGAACAATCAGTCTCTCTGGGGAGACGCCTGGCATGGCTTTCAGGTTTTCCTCCAACTTTCACTGCCCTCCTCTCCCCCCTCCAGCCCTTCCTCCTCCTGGCTGGCTCTACCTGGAGAAGGCCAGAATGGCAGGGACCCAGGCACGGGGGGAGGGGGGAGGGGGGCTGAGAAAGTGATGCTGCAGCCAGGGAAGAATGCCACGCTGCCTGGGATGACCACAGGGGACGGTCAAGGAATCAAAGATGGTGGCTGTAACAATGCTTCCTCTTGGCCATCACCTTGACTGCTAGGCCTTCCCCGGTGGGCTCCCCCTGCCCCTCGCCTCCCTTGGGGGGTCTCCAAAGGTTGAAGTAGAAGTCAAAGGAGCCACCACCTATTGCTCGCGGCAGTTGTACCAAGAGTGTAGCTTGTTGGTGGGGAAGTGGGTGCAGAAGGGGTTCCTCCAAGCATTAGGGGCAGCCAATCGTGATGGTGGGGGATGGAAGAAAAAGGAGGAAGAGGCGGAGGAAGAGGAGCATCACTCCCTCCATGCCAGGTCTGATCAAGGAAGTTGCTGGCGCGGGGGGGGAGGGCAGGGGGAAGTAATTCCGTTCCCCCCAGCTAGGACTGGTCCAAGAAGTATTGGCAGATGCCACGTCTGTGCTGAGTGAGGAGGCCCCTGGGCTCCTCCTGTATGGAAGTGCAGGCAAGGGAACAACGCTGCCCTTCTCCTGAGCAACAGATTGTGCTGGGTGGAGCCAAGCCTCGGTGCACACGGGTGGCTGCACACTTCCAGCCCGGGGCCAAATTGCGGGAAGGTGCCACGACGCACACCCTTGGTGGCATGTCTTGGCAGAGGCTCGTGTACTAGCCCTTCTTCTTCTTCTTCTTCTTCTTCTCCTTTTCTCCTTCCTTTCCCACATGTCTCTAACCACCACGCTGCTGCGTGGGTGAGTGTGAGTGGATGTGTGGGCACGCTGGTGTGCGTAGGTGTATGGGTTCCAAGGAGACCGGGAGGAGCCGGGGAGACCCTCTGATCAGAAGACGTCCTGCTTCTCCCCTCCTCTTGTTTCCTTCCCAAAGGACTGGTTGCCTCTGGACGCTTCCAAGGACCAGAGCCGATCCGGGTCTGCCGAACGCCTCGGTCGGTGTTTGCATAGTAAGTATCTGTCCATATTCTATACATGAGATCTCAGCAATTGCCCAAGTCACGCTTTCCATCCGAACCTGGGAAGAACAACTGGGCAGAGTCGCCAGAAGGGCTGGGCGAGGATCCTTCTGGGCTTCCAGATGGATGGAGGAAGGCTGAGCAGAGAGGCAACCCGAAGGCTGAGCCGGGGAGGATGGGATGGCAAGTGATCTCCGTCCAGCTTCTTCCCCAGGAGGCCAAGGCACCACGTCAAAGAAGGGGCTTTGCAAAGAAGGCCCCCGCCACACGCACACAAACACACAAAGACAATTGCATCTCTCTTTTTTTCCCCTTCTCCTGGGGAATTGTCCTGGCCCCTCTCCTCTCGAAGTCAGGAGAAAGAACTGTAGCTCATGCGTCGGCAGTCGGTCGGTCATGCGGATTAAGACGGTAAAGTTATGTCTCTTACGGAAATCATGCCATTAACCTAAAGAGTCGCAGACAGCCCAGCCTCTGGAAGCTCGTTGCTCCACTCGCCTGGCCACGTGGAGAGGAACGAGGAGAGTGGAGGTTTAGTGGATGGGTGTTGAGGTGAGGCCCTGGAGGAGGAAGGGAGGGAGAAAGAGGAGAGGTTGGTACCGACATTCACACAAGACGCACCATGCGCCTCTGCTAAGGAGTCTGATCTACTGGTCTTCTTCTAATGAAAAGAAGGACTGAGGGTGACATGACAGCAGCGTTCCAATATTTGAGAACCAATCTAAGGAACGATTTCCTAACAATGAGAACAATTCATCAGTGGAATGAATGGCTTGCCTTCAGAAGTTGTGGCTGCTCCTTCACTGGAGAGTTTCAAAAATACGCCAGACAATCATTTGACTGGGATAGTCTAAGGTCTCCTGCCTGTTATTCTGCTCTGTTAGCTATCTATCTCAGTCATTCCCAGAAAACTAGTGTCTTTGGAGGGAAGGCACAGAAAACATACAAGGAACGCTTGCTGGAATTGGGGATGTCTAGTTTAATGAAGAGAAGGACGAGGGGGGACAGGATAGCAGCGTTCCAATCTCTCAGGGGCTGCCCCAAAGAAGAGGGAGTCAAGCTATTCTCCAAAGCCCCTGAAGGCAAAAGACAAGAAGCAACGGATGGAAACTGATCAAGGAGAGAAGCAACCTGAAACTAAGTGACAGTGAGAACAATTAACCAGTGGAACCATCTGCCCCCAGAAGTGGTGAATGCTCCAACACTGGAAGTTTTTAAGAAGAAACTGGACAGCCATTTGTATAGGGTTTTCTGCCTGAGCAGGGGGTTGGACTAGATGACCTCCAAGGTTCCTTCCAATTTTATTATTATTAAATTAAATTAAATTAAATTAAATTAAATTAAATTAAATTAAATTAAATTAAATTAAATTAAATTAAATTAAATTAAATTAAATTAAATTAAATTAAATTAAATTAAATTAAATTAAATTAAATTAAATTAAATTAAATTAAATTAAATTATTAATAATTGCCATCACCCTTACAGGCTGGGTTGGCCCTACACGCCAGCCCCATCAAAAGCCTTAAGCCAAAGTGATGCCAACAGATGCTTTCGCATGCTGTACAAATGCATCAACTTGGTTTTAATCGGCCTGATGACACAAGGCTAGCAATGGAAAAAGGAAGCCACCTCAGCTGGTCCCCGTAGTTACTGAGGTCCATGCGTTCCACAGCTAAAGAAGGAGTTTCTTGCCAGCCCTTCTATTTAGGACAAGCCCCAATTTAAGGTCCAGCCTTTGGAAAAAGCAACGAGGTCGCCAACACAAGACAGATACATGCCAAGCCCCAAAAGGCACTGGGGAATCCCGACCCCATCAGGGAAGCTCACATGCTCCTTTCAAAGGGCTCTTCAGAAAGGGAGACCTTTCGCCCGAAGAAGCTGCCCATCACAGAAAGAAAACTCCCCAAACTTTCAGATTGTAGCCAGAGAAAAAACACTCAAAAGAACGCCCACTCTTTTGCACCACAAGGAAAGAATACCAGTCTCAGCTGTGGCACAGAGTTGCTGGAAGCAGGCTAGTTTTTTTTTGGGGGGGGGGGAAGCCCTTTCTAGATCTGTTTGACAGTGCAGCTTTGCATGCCACACACTCAAATTATTGGTTGAAGTTGGCAAAAGGGGTAGAAAAGCAGATTAAGCCCAGCTGCCTTTCATGTCTAACCCGGGACTGGAACTCCCAGTCTCCCAGTTGGCAGCCTGGTGCCTTACCTACTAGAGCAAACTTCAAACCACTTGAATTCAATGTGTTTTTTTTCTCTTTATTATGCTCTCCCTACATGACCCTGAAAGCTAATGGGGGCTGCTGGTCCCTCCCCCTGAATTAAACACTGCCCTCCCCTCCCTGCCAGGATGACAAGCAAAGGGGCAATTTACCTCCAAAGAGGCCACTGGAGGGGGAGGGGTCTCACTGTTTCCCCCTTTTCAGGCTGGCTCGTTTCACTATCTGAGCCCCCATCCTGCCCCCAAGCAGTTCCGATCTCGGGAGACTCCCTTGATCCTCGTCCTGGGGGAGACCAGCCAGCCAGAGAGCGAGAGAGAGCACCAAGCAGGAGCCGGACCCAGGGCAGGCGACAGGAGAGGAGAGAGACAGGCAGAGACACACAAGGAGAAGGGCGTCAGAGGACAGCGGGGAGAATCCGGAATCCGAGGAAGAAGGGAACCAGGCCGCTAGAGCCTCACAAGCAGGTCTGAGGCTGCTCATCCTCTCCAGCCATCGAGGGATAGATTTGAAAAACCAGCCTCACATCCAGCCCCCCAGGCTGGGAGGGGCACTCGAGATAATCACCTCTTCGTGCAGCCGCCCGTCTTCGCTGTCCAGTCGCCGGACCACTTTCCGAATAATCTGTAATCAGAAAGGCAGACATCAAGGGGGAGGGTGTGTGTGTGGGGGGGGGGAGCAGCAGGGAACCAGGATTTGTCAACCTCGGGGACTTTAAGACGTGTGGATTTCAATTCCCAGAATTCTCCAGCTGGGGACACTAGAATCATGGAATCCCAGGGCGGGGGGGGGGACTTTTGAGGTCTTAACTATCCCTGCCCAAGGCAAAAGCCTTATACCATCCCAGGCAGATGGTTGTCCAAGCTTTTCTTAAAAACCTCCATTGATGGAGCAACCAGAACTGATTAATTGTTCTCAGTGTCAGGAAATTTCTCATTTGTAGGCTTGATCTCTCTCTGATGAGTTGCCCCCCCATTGCTTCTTGTCCTGCTCTCAGGTGCTTTGGAGAATAGGTTGAACCCGTCTTCCTTGTGGCAACTCCTTAGATATTGGAACATGGCTATCATGTCACCTTAGACCAGGGATCCTCAAACTTGGCCACTTTAAGACCTGTGGACTTCAACTCCCAGAATTCCCCAGCCAGCGCTGGATTAGACAGACTTAGCTCCCTCAACCATTCATCAAACGGTTTAGCCTCCAGACCACGGGGGTCTTCAAACTTGGCCCTTTTATGACTTGTGGACTTCAACTCCCAGAATTTTTGTTTTACTTATAAAACATTGCCTAGGCAAAAGTTTAAATACAAAAAAATTGCCTGACATTTTTACCCAACGAGGATTAAAAAAAAAAAACACTACGCTGCCAAAATTCCCCCATTTTAGTCACACATTTTGGGAGTGTGATCTGGGGCCTCCAGGACACTGGAGGGGGGAAGGGCAGGTAGAGTATGGCACCAAAGAAGAAAATAGAATGTGGGACTACAAAATGTTTTATTGCCCTGAGTGTCCTCTGCCCTAGCATTGGGAGATATCACTGGAAACCCTCCCACCCCCCACCCCCAAGTTATTGGGATCAGGGGGGGGTTAAAGGACACAAAGACATTTTCTATCTTGCATCATGACATCATAAAAGCACCCGAAAAGCAGAGCCTGTGATGTAACAATTATTATTATTATTTATTTACAATTTTTATACCGCCCCCCTCCCGAAGGACTCGGGGCGGTGTACAGCCCAATTAAAACAACAACACACAAAAATTAAAATAATTAAAAATAAATTAAACAATTTGGCCTAATATTTAATATTTAATATTTAATATTTGGCCTTTGTCATGTTGACCAAAGGGTTAGACCTTATGGACCCTTCTAGTGATAGCCCACTTTGAGGTCCCTGTGAAAGGATGCTGGGACTCTGGAAAGAGTGCAGAAAAGAGCAACAGAAGCGATTAGAGGGCTGGAGGCTAAAATAGAGGAAGAACAGTTGCAGGAATTGGGTTTGTCTAATCTAGTGGAAAGAAGGACCGGGGGTGGGGGTGGGGGGGGGAAACATGACAGCAGTTTTTCAATATTTGAGGGGCTGCCAGAAAGAAAAGCGTGGCTCAACCCATTTTCCACCCGAGGGCAGGACAAGAAGCAACGGATGGAAACGAATCAAGGAGAGTTTGAACTCTACTTTCCCCTAGAACTAAGGAGAAATTTCCTGACAGTTGGAACAATTAATCAGTGAAACGACTTGCCTTCAGAAGTTGTGGGTTCCCCACCACTGGAGGTTGTTAAGAAGAGATCGGACAGCCACCTGTTTGGAGCGGTATAAGGTCTCCTGCTTGAATAAGGGGCTGGACTAGAAGACCTCCAAGCTCCCATTCAACTCTGTTATTGTATTATAGCCTGTGATTCCCTCGTGCGACAGCCTCACCTTCTTGGTGATAATGTTGCCTTGCTCATCGGTGAATTGCTCTTCGGTCACTTGTTCTCCAGGGAGATCCAATATTTCGTTACCCTGGGAAAAAAACAAGAAAAGCAGACGTCTGCGTGGGGCCAGGATATCCTTTCCCCCCTGCCTTCTCCTCTGTACACAGCCGAGCCCTCCCAGCTACGTTTGCTTGCTTGTTTCATTTGTGTCAGAAACACCACAATTAAAACAAGGCACACTATACGGCATAAAATTTAAAACAGGAAATGCAGAATTAACGTATCTGCAAGCTGAACAAATCTTGCCCAGAAACCATCAATATTAATTGCTCCTCCACTTCTATGTCCAAAAGTCTGGTAAATGCCAGATTCCCTGTCCAACGGTCCTTTTTCACCAGGTGGCCAGCGGAGTCCTCGGCCGGCACCCAGAAGCTAAGAAGAGCAGGTTATCCATCGGTTGAGGCCCCTTTGACCCAGGTCCACGCCTGCCCACCACGCAGAGGGCTACCTGGACGAAGACACGTCTGCGCACCACCCGGGTGGAGGCTGCCTCCTCATCGTCACTCAGCCCTTCGCTCTCCCCCAGCTCCTTGTCCAGCTCCTGGTGGACGTGCTTCAGCACGAACTGGACGGAGCCCTGGGCGATGTGCAAGAGGTTCTGGCAGCTGACCAGAAAGAAGCCCAGCAGGACTAAACTGATGAGCAGCTGGGTCAGGAAGCCCCACATGATCCCGGGGTGAGGGGAACAGCCAGGTGGCTGATCACATCCCAGCCGGCTTGAGCCTAACGCCTCCTGCTCTTATGGCCGCTGGGCTGGCGGCCGGAGCAGCCGAGCTCTGTCTGCACCAGGGAGTGGGAGACGGGGAGGTGGGTGTAATTCTAGCCTGGTTGCAGCGCAGCTGCCTTGGAGGCCCGTGGCCAAGCCTTCCTTCCCCTTCTCCCAGGAGGAGAATGGTCAAAGTCACCCCTGGCTTAAGCCTCTCGAGGCAAGAAGTCGGCCCCAGTTCACAGGGCTGGAGGGATCGGAATTCGCCGCTGCTCTGCCTGGGAATGTGCTCTTTAAACCAGGTTAGGATACCTCTCTAAGCCCAGCCCAGCAATTGGCGAACTGAGCAGGGGGGGGGCTCTATTTCTGGTCCTGCTGTGTCTGCCCTGAGCGAGACCCCGGTGCTACCCAATTAGGAAGCAAGCAGAGTTGCTGGCCAGGCAGATATAAATAGAGCCAAGCGGCAGGGAGGGGGGTCCTCCCTCCCCTAGCAAAAGCAGGAGGGGGAGAGGAGCGCCATCTGCTGGTCAGCAGCCCTGACTGTGGGATTTGCAACTCACAACCTACTACAGGCGGCCCTCCACTTGCCACAGTTCACTTAGTGACCGTTCAAAGTTACAACGGCATTGAAAAAAAGTGACATGACCGTTTTTCACGGGTACGGCCTTTGCAGCATCCCCACAGTCACGTGATCAAAATTCGGAGGCTTGGCCACTGACTCATATTTGTGATGGTCGCAGCGTCCCGGGGTCACGTGATCCTCTTTGGTGACCTTCTGACAAGAGAAGCCCGATTCGCTTTACAACCACGTTACTAGCCTCACAACTGCAGTGATTCCCTTAACAACCGTGGGGGGGGGCGAAAGGTCGTAAAATGAGGCAAAACTCCCTCAAGAAATGTCTCACTTTACGACAGAAATGTTGGCCTCAATTGTGGTCGTAAGTCGGGGACTGCCTAGATGCAGGTTTACGCTTCCCAGCTAAAAGGTGCCAGAGCTGCCTTGCAGACAACCCACAATACGGAAACAAGACGTATTGTCCCAGGATGCATGAGGATCAGCCAAACGAAGCAGTCGTACGGAACACCCGAGGTCTGGGACTGTGTTCGTCAGGAGGGGAAAATTTTTGCAAAGATTTTCCTTGCTGCGGCGTCAGCCTCTTGCATTTCCTGAACAAGCAGGGTTGATGTTTAGATATTGATTTATGCAGGCATGGATGCGCACAAATTAATGGTTGTGGGGATGGCCTTGGGAAACGGGAGGAAAAGCTGCAGCCTAGATAACCGTCATGCCAAAGGCTTCTGGGGCCACAGAAGGAACACGGGGCAAGAGAATCTCTCAGAAGGGACCCTCCCTAGTTTCCCAGAGAGTAAAGGGAAAGGAGGGCAAAAGAGCATGACACCAGCCCTTTAAGGTAGTCAACAGAATAGATTCTGTTAAAACGGAAGGGACCTTGGAGGTCATCTAGTCCAGAGGTAGGCAACCTTGGCTCTTTTATGACGCGTGGACTTCAACTCCCAGAATTCCTGAGCCAGCCTGGCTCAGCTTGGAAGCCTCTCCCTTTCCCCTCAGCACGGCTGGCTCAGGAATTCTGGGAGTTGAAGTCCACGAGTCATAAAAGAGCCAAGGTGGCCTACCCCCTGCGCTAGTCCAACCCCCAATACCATTACATACAAATGCTTGTCCAGTCGCTTCTTAAAAACCTCCAGTGATGGATATATGGCATCAGTTTCTTGTCTGGACATTGTGTGTGTGTGTGTGTGTGTGTGTGTGTGTGTGTGTGTGTGTGTGTGTGTGTGTAGACAAGAAACGGATACCGTGAGTCTAACACTATCCTTGTGGTAAAGGTTATACGGTAGTAACAAAATCCTGCTTCCTGAAAGTATTTCTACTCTCTCCTCTCCAGAGAACTAAGGAAGATCCTTCCACGCCACCTGCTATTGGCTAAGGTACATTTGCATGACAGCCGCCCGGTCTCCAAGCCAAATAAGTGCAATACAGGCAGTCCTCGACTTACAACAGTTCATTTAGTGAGCATTCCAACTTACAACATTGCCGAAAAAAGCGACTTACGTCCATTCTTCACACTTTTGGCCGTTGTAGCATCCCCAATTTACATACAGATGCTTGATAACTGACTGGCATTGAGGACGGAATCACCTGATCCCCTTTTGCAACCTTCAATGGGGAAACTGGATTCACTTAACAACCGTGCAGGGATTCATTTAACAATAGAAATTTAATAGAAATTTAATAAATAATAATAATAATAATAATAATAAAATGGGGCAAGAAAAGTCGCAAAGTGGGGCAAAACTCACTTAACCGATTTCTCACTTAACAACATAGATGTTGGTCATAAGCCAGGGACCGCCTGTAGACGTACCTGCCTTTGTGCAAAGCAGCTGCTGTCAGAGTCCTCCAGCCACTTAGCCAGGCCTTGCTGCCTCCCAGGCTGGAGACCCCAGTCCCTCTGGAAGGGGGAGCTTTCCCGCTCTTCCGACGAGTCGATCCGCATGTGCTCCAGCTTCTCCCGTTCCCGGCCCCGCACTCTGTAAGACGGCACCCCTTGTCGCAGGAGTGGCGGGCTCAGGGACACCCCTTTGCCCAGGTCGGACAGGCTGGAGATGAAGGCGCCCTCGACCACCCATTCGCCGGGCCTGGGGTGAAGGACAGAAAGAGAGGGTTTTTTTTTCTCCCATTCTCTTAGAATACAACATCCAGAGCTTCAAGACAGCACCAGATTTAGTCTGGAATTTCATGGCCACGTTCCAAAATCTGCCGGGGCCCTGACAGACTCTGAAAAACCAAGAAAGACACACACAGATACGTCTAAGAGACACTCTGGGAATTTTTAGGAAGGAGTTGCTTTGACTGTCTTTCTCCCAACCAAACTATCTAAATCAGAAGTCCCCGACCTTTTGGGCACCAGGGACCGGTTACGTGGAGAGAGGTTTTTCCACGGACTGGGGAGGGGGGGGCTGGTTTTGCGTGCTGCCTGCATCCCGCAGATGGGGCTTTGCTTGTTTGTGTGGACCGGTTGCTGGTCCACAGGCCGGGGGTTGGGGACCCCGATCTAAACTTTGCTGTCTCTTGGTCCTCTGGGATGCAGCCCCTGCCTCCTGGGAATCCAGACTACATTCCCCCATCGGGCAGGGGCTATTTGGGGACCGAGTTTCAGGACTTTTGAGGAGTGAAATGGCTACTTGAAGCACCCGCCAGGAGTAAGGTATACTCATTCCATCTCAGTGTGACCTAATGGTAGATCACTTGAGTAAAATAGGCCCTTCGTTGCAAGAACATTGGGGTGGGAAGCTAAACGAAAGTAGAGAAAGGTATGAGGAACCAAGAGAAGGGTTTCAGGAAAGAACAGGAAAGAGAAAAAAAGGTGAAAAGATAGGGACAGTTATTAATTAAGACATTTGGACAGAAAAATCAAAGGAAATTAAAGATCTAACGGAGCTGGCTATGTTTCTGCAATTCAGATATTATAAGGAGGGGAAAGGAAGGGACTCTAGTAGTTATACTTTTGTGGGGAAAAAATAACACTTCATTTAAAAAGCAACAGAATTTTGTACTTCTAAAAAGAAATATATATTTCACATTATCTTCCCATGAAATATTGTTTCACTCATTCATTCATTCATTCCAATTACACCCCACCCCAATCCCACAGGACCCTTCATTGTTAAATACACTTTGAACTCTTTATAAACAACTGATTCTCCAAGTTAAGGAGCAAAAGATTAAAAACAATCAAACCTAAAACCACAAACAATTATGCTACAAGGGGAGAACTATGAACTAGAAGACAACCCCAGTTGGGAATCTTTGGAAATCTTTGTTGATCATTTTGAAATGGTGGCAGTGAAATTTTAAGTAACACTAGCAATAGCACTTATCTACCGCTTCACAGTGCTTTACAGCAACTCTCTAAGCAGTTTACAGAGTCAGCATGTTGCCCCCCCCCCAACTCATTTTACCGACTTCAGAAGGATGGAAGGCTGAGTCAACCTTCAGCCAGTCAGGACTGAACTGCTGGCAGTTGGCAGAATTGGCCCGCAGTACTGCATTCTAACCATGGCACCACCACAGCTTTTATATTGATTGATACCCACAATCAACATGGAAATACAGTATCTGGGTCTCTTCTGAGCAATTAAGTCTGGTCTTGCCAAACATGGATAAGGACATTTTCTTGGGGACAATCCAGAACTGGTCCCGGATGTCTTCCCTATTTCCCAGGCTGGCCCACCGTCAGAGTTCCCCAATCCCTGCCCTTTCAACTGGGCATTGCCTTACCTGTCCTTGCCCTTCTCTATCACCCGGCTAACAGTGGGCGACTCTGTGATGCCCACTTGGACTCTCTGCTGGCCTGGAATGAGAAAGATGTCACAGTGGGAACCCTGACTCCCCAAGTGGCCCCCTAGTGCTCGCCATCTGGCCTTCTCCCCTCTGACCTCTGACCTTCCTCCTGCTCTAACATGTCCATCAGGCCATTCATGGCGTCTGAATCCACTGTGTCTTCCTCCACCAGGTCCATGGAGCCAAGAGGGTCAGGGCCATGCACATCCTCCAGCAGTTGCCCCGTGAACCGCCCTTCACTCGTGGCGTCCGAGTCCTCAGCCTTGCTGCACTCCAGGGAGGAATCTTCGGCAGTCACCAGCGAGGGCGTCAGCCCGGAAGACCACACCTGCATGTCCGACATCTCCAGGAGGGCATCCTGCTCGCTGGCAGCCATGGGGATGGCTTCCAGGATGGCCACCTCATTCCAGTATTGGTCGGCGCACAGCGGGGAAGGCAGAGCGTAGTGCATGGAGGCGGGGGACAGCAGCTCGTCCTGCAGCGAAGCATAACCTGCGTAGGCAGACAGAGGACGACAGACTGACACACTGAGCTGGGACTGGGGGGGGCGGGGGGGACAGGATTAGGCAGGCCTGTCCCTCTGGACAATATTTCTTAACCTTAGCGACTTTAAGATTTGTGGACTTCAGCTCCCAGAATTCTCTAGTCGGCTTTGCCAGCTAGGGAATTCTGGGAGTTGAAGTCCACACATCTTAAAAGTTACCAAGCTTGAGAAACACTGTTCTGGCTATGGAGCTTATTTTGTGCACCAAAGGGTCTCCGTCCCAACTAGTTTGATTGCCACTTCCAGGACCCAGCACCACGGATCCATCTGGGTAAATGTTTCTGGAGACCAACCCTTTCCATAGCCTGAGCAGCTATGATGCCTGCAGCCACCCAGAGCGACTCAATAGTGAGACGGGCGGCATATAAATTTAATAAATAAATAAATGCTTGCAGGCCATTATAGGCCCATCCAAAGAGCATTGGGGGGGGGAGCTCCCAATTACCCTGCCCAACCGTGGCACTCTTTCAACCCAAAATTACTAGGAGGGTGAAGTGGTACAAAAGAAGGGAGCTGTAGCTTTGGGAAAGAGGAAGGGTTGAGCAAAGTATTAAGGGCTTTCGGAAAAAGGTGACGTAGACTTGAGTAGGAGTAAAGTGTGAAAAAGAAAGTCAAAATAACCCCGCCTTGATTTTGCTTGGTACCAGATGTTGCCGAGAGAAATCCCATCAGTTTTTCGAGCTTCTGTTATTCTAGTCTACAATAATCAACAACATCCCTGGAATCAGAGGTCCTTGGGGCTCTTGAGGTTGGCTGCTTTCTTGCAGATGTTTCACTAACCAAACTAGGTAACATCATTGGTGCTGGTGATCAGCACTTAGGGCTGAGGAGGTTAACTAGTTTGGGTAATGGGACGTCTGCGAGAAAAACAAACCAGCTCAGAGAGCACCCGGGCCCCCTCATTTCAACCCTGAGCTAGAAATATTCTCTTTTACTGATTCCAGGAATCTCTGCAGGGGCTGACATCTGGTAAATGCAGGGAAGAGAAACAACTTGTGTGTCACTTCTCCCAAGGATTCAGTGTGAGTGTGACGATTGTTCCATGCAGCCACAAGGCAGAGCTGCCCAGGTGAGCTCAGGCATTGGCTGCAAGCCACTGGAAGGCAAGGAAGGGAAGCAGCAGCAGCAGCAGCAGCAGCAGGGGTGGGGAGGGGAGGGCAAGGGGAGGGCCAGCAGGAAGATGCAAAGGGGGAGCTTGGGCTGAGCCTGCACCGAAAGGCTAGGTCAAAGCAGGCGAATCATGCGCTAGTTAGCGAAGCTGCAGTTCTAGGATGGCTCAGATCCCACAAGAGAGAGAAAAAGACAGACCAAGACAGTGGAGGCAGGTTGCAAAGGAAGGAGAGAGAGAGAGAGAGAGAGAGACCGGGATAAAGCCAGTGGCGCCATCTTTGGCACCTCCTAGACAGCCAGCTTGGAACAACCAGCACCCCTTCTGGCAGGAGAGAAAGTGGAAGATCACACTGGGGAGGAAGAGGGATGGAGGCAGAGAAAGAATGGCAGTGCAGTAGAGAAGCTGGGTGCACCCCTCTTAATCGCCTTAGAACCTTGCAGGCTGCATTGGGCCTGCAGCACCCACCAAACCCCCTCCCATCTTGATTCGCACCTGTGTAAATTACTGGAGATCCCGTCTTTCAAAGGGACACTTGGATTGCAGACCGTAAGCCAGGCCCCTCAATAACCCCCTAATCACATCCAGCACTTGCTGTTGACATCTCAACTTAAACGGTCCAAGGCCTGGTCTCTGTCTGGAGTGCATCACCTTCTGGATCCAATAGCTATTCCCAAACCATCTCACCAGCATAACGATTTGCTGTTTTGAAGCAGGGCGAGCACTCCAATCCCATGAAGAGCAATAGCCACGAGAGGACCGGCACTCGGTCCCTATGTCTCCTGGACAGTCTGCTTGTTTTGATTCCAGAGACTTTGGTCCTCTCTCTGTCAGAGATGTGTGTCCAATCTATCTTCCCTTAACCCATTGTTTCTCAACCTTGGCAGCTTTAATACATGTGGATGGATGGATGGATGGATGGATGGATGGATGGATGGATGGGGAATTCTGAGAGTTGAAATTCTCATGTCTTGCCGTTGGTAAAGTTGAGAAACCCAGGGGTCCTCAACTGGCTGAGGAATTCTGGGAGTTGAAGTCCACCAGTCTTAAAGTTGCCAAGGTTGAGGACCCCTGCTTTAAGCTATAAGGAAGAAAGAGATCTGGCCATGAAAGAAGGATGAACTCAGACACATACCGCCTCCTGAGGGTCAGTGAGATGGTTCCTCTGCCAAGCATTCATTATTAGATCCAGAATGAGAAGGAAAGGTGATTGTGACCACAGGAGTCAAATGGGAAAGACCAGAAGCTTACCAGCTTACCAGAGCAGATCTGGGACTCACCATTGATCTGGGAGGGAGACCCAGAATAGTCTCTGTGTCGGTAGCGCTTGTCGCCCTTCAGGCTGTGGCCCTGTCGCCCCGAGCCTTCCAACATGTTGATGATTTCGCTACGATCAATGTTGCGAAGAGCTGTATAAAGGCTCTCCACTGGAAGGGCAAAGGACGAGGAAGAACTTGTTAGGAAATCAGAGCTAGACCTAAAGCCAAGTGGAGCCTTGCCCAAACCATGGTGGAGACACCAACTCAAACATACAGGACGTCCTCGACTTACAACAGTTCATTTTCAACATTACAACGGCATTGAAAAAAAGGGTAACTTTTCACAGTTACAGTCTTTGCAGCATCCCCGTGATCATGTGATCAAAATTCAGATGCTTGGCAACTGGTTCGTATTTATGTACATTTCCACGTCCCAAGGTCATGTGATCCCTTTTGATGACCTTCTGACAAGCAAAGTCAATGGGGAAACCAGATTCTTGCTAACTTATCAACCATAGTGATTCCCTTAACCATGGGGGCAGGAAATGTCGTAAAATGGGGCAAAACTCCCTTAACAAATCCTCACTTAAGAACATAAATTTTTGGCTCGATTGTGTTGTACGTCGAGGACTACCTGTAGTTTGATTTTATTTGGCCCTTTAATAGGAATGGTCACCTTCTTTTGTGTCGACCCGCCTTAGTGACTTAGGTTGTCCCAAACTTTGAACATCAACCACTTTTATAAAATAAGGGAGAGGAGATGGGCAAAGAAGTGAATGAGGAATGGGAACTTGGTTCATTGATTAAAAATTGGCAAAGGACTACCTTCACTCTTTTTTCATAGGACAGAATTCCAACTGTAAGCTTCTTTTGGGTTGCTCATACTCACAAATGGGAGAAGAAATAGGTCAGTGGAAACTTAAGGGAGGACCCTCAACCAATCTGTTAGTCTTCTCCCACTCGGCACTCTTAATTCCAATCACAGATGGATGTCCAAGATGGCAAGAAGAAGACTCTAAATTGCATTTGCTCATGTTCATGTTGGAAACACCAAGGGATTAGCCAGTGAGATCACCATTTCCCAGAGAATGCCTGGGTGGGGGTTCCTTTCTTGACCCCATTAATGTGCACACTGAAAAGGGTACCCATCTATCTACTCACAATTACTCGCTTCCAAACTGCTAGGTCAGCAGGAGCTGGAGCAAATAACAGGAGCTCGCCCCATTACACAGCAGCACTCGTGTCTCAAACACGGGCTTGCTGATTGTCAACCCAGCATCCTAACCACGCGAGCCACTGCACTCCTCCTCAGCTGCATTAATTCGGTATGAAAATGCCCACAGCATGGGTCTTGATGCATCCTTCCATTGCTGAATAGGATGGAACCCAAAGATTTTTGATGACACAAGTTGATTTTAGAAAATCTCTGGAGAAAATCTTAAAGCATGTTTCTGATATGCAAAAGAGGAAGCCCTCGTTTCCGACACTTTCGTTAATACTCACTATTGGCACTCTGGCCACCACGGCTGGTCCAAAGATTTAACAGGGCCATGCTCTGCTCCAGCAGGGAGTTGGGATTCTCAACTCGGATTCTGTTGATGTCATCTACTCCAAATTGAAGTTCCCGAGCCAGCTCTGCAGGAGATTGTGGAGAACACAGTATATCAGCCAGTTCAATTATCAGGTAAGAATAGAAGGCAACTGGTCTTCACTGCTCCCAATCTCCATTGAGGTAGCCCAAGACCAGGGGTCTTCAAACTTGGCTCTTTTATGACTTGTGGACTTCAACTCCCAGAATTCCTCAGCCAGGCACTCTGAGACAGGCAACAATCAAATAGGATGTGAGCCAGGTCTTCTACCTCTGGCACTCCGCAAATGCAGAGATGTTCGTTGTGGGGTATGGAATGGAATCTCCCGTATCTAACCATTGTGTCGAGCTGTTCAAATCTTGCTCATGTAAATATCTCCCCTAGATGTTTTGGCAGTTGTAACTTCAAATAGCTGCCTATTTGAAAAGTATGTTTGTATTTGCTCAGCCATTTCAAGTTACCCACCTTACTAAGGATAGCTATGACTTAATTCTTTGGCGCAAGGAGCCTTAGGATCACAGAGTGTTCACCTCTGATGTAATGTGTTGATTGTGGAACCTGGGTTTGCACATCTAGGTCTCCCATAGGGACTAAGAAGACACAGAAGCCAAGCACAGGGAGCTAATACGCTACCTCCAGTCTCAGAATCACAATGTTCTTCCTCCAAGGTCCAAACCTCAATGGCCAATTCAGTCTCAGGGTCTCTCCTACCCTTTGCTCCAGCTCTGCCATTTGACCTGGCTTGGTTCCTTCCCTGCCCCCAGTTCAGTGCTACTTACCAGCCCAACTGAGTCCCAAGTGTTCTGCGATCACCGCCAACTTCATGCTGGTCCTGTCTTTCTCTGTGCTGTTAAGGGAGCCTGTATGGAGAGGAACAAAGTCAAACTCAACCATCTCCATCTTCAGGTACTGCTGGAGTTGTCCCAAAGATGCTGTTCAAAAGGCAACTGGACTTTCTTGGGGAGGGGGCTTTCGTCCTTGAAAGCATTTAGCGCAGGGGTTCTCAACCTTGGCAACTTTAAGACTTGTGGACTTCAACTCCAGAATTCCTCAGCCAGCAAAGCTGGCTGAGGAATTCTGGGAGTTGAAGTCCACAAGTCTTAAAGTTGCCAAGGTTGAGAACCCCTGATTTAGCATCTCATCTAAGAAGCTTCTTCAGTTTGCTATTGATGGGATCATAATTAGCATAATCCCAACAAACCGTAGCAGACTTCAGGAAGTATTAGATTCAATGTAAATTAACTTAGTGTTTAGGAATACTTATGTCCTAATTGTCTATTTAGCAGGGATAGGCAGCCCTGACCCCGTTATGATCCTTATGACTCTCAGAATTCCTGAGCCAGCACAGTTGCCCAACCCTGGTCTATAGTATTTTGATTATTGATTGTAAAATTGATTATAAATGTATGGGTTTCTCCTGGATTTTAATTCCCTAATGTAATTTTACATTAGTAATTTTATGTTTACCTTATTTTAATCTATCAATATGATTTTTTTAAATTTTTACTTCTACTTTACAGTGACTGCTACTAATTTTATGCTGGCCTATGACTGAAATAAACTAAACAAGGAAATAATTCAAGCGTGGTTTTCATATTGTTCCTTGAATGGTGTGTATGTATGTGTGGGTGGGTAGGTGTGGGTGTGTACATTTTGCAAATATTTTTCTAAAAATAAATGTAAAAGCATCTGAGCAGACTATTTTTCTAAACAGGTCCCTTGTCGGGAGGGGGAGGGGCAGCAAAGACACACAAGGCTCTCGGCCTTTTTTAAAAATGAAATCACCTATTTCAACAGACTACTCTTCAAAAAACAAAGATGAGGGACAGATGTGGCTGTGGTGCCAACTGTCTGCCATCGATCGCCACTACCACCGCCCCAGGTCACAGTAGGATCCATGGAACGGGACCATCGAGGAACTTTTGATGCAGAAACACATTCTAACTCTCTATTGTGGACAGCTAGCACATCAAGGAAGATGTGAATAAACCCGCTGGGTCTTTCCACTACAGACTTTGTTTTGAATACAGGGGGCCTTTGCAGAGAAAACATCTGCCTTCTAATTGACATCACCCATCCCTGGTGGGACATTGTGCCTTGTGCTAAGTCTTCCAGCTTACAAACTCTCAATTTCATAGAATAGGAATAGGAATAGGAATAGGAATAGGAATAGGAATAGGAATAGGAATAGGAATAGGAATAGGAATAGGAATAGGAATAGGAATAGGAATAGGAATAGAATAGAATAGAATAGAATAGAATAGAATAGAATAGAATAGAATAGAATAGAATAGAATAGAATAGAATAGAATAGAATACAGTAGAGTAGAGTAGAGTAGAGTATAGAACAGAACAGAACAGAATAGAATAGAAATACAGAATAGAATAGAAATACAGTATAGAATGGAATAGAAATATAGAATAGAATAGAGTAGAATAGAATAGAATAGAATAGAACAGAACAGAACAGAACAGAACAGAACAGAACAGAACAGAACAGAACAGAACAGAACAGAACAGAACAGAACAGAACAGAATAGAATAGAAACTTTATTGTAACTTTAAATGTACACTAATCAGCATACATTAAAATGAAATTTCACTGTATTCAGCTCCCAAAAAATACCATTATGCATATACCCACCTTCATTTGACCCAGTTAAATGCTAAGAGTCTAGCAAAGAGGAATAGGGTTCTAGGCTCTGTCCAGCTTGCAGTACTGGGATCTTGCCTCCTTACCTAGAGTGCTGTCACTGAGCAGGCTGTATCTCTCTCGCAGGGCAAGTGGTGTCAAGGTTCTCCTTCGATCTTCACTGCCCAAAGTCTGGGACAACAAGGAGAGGTTTAAGATTTTTCAGCCTCCAAGTAGAGAGGAGCATCCACCCAACAAATACTTGCTGGGTGGGGATACTCAAAAACTAAAGACTCTCCCATTTCTGCCTCCAGCCTGGGACATCTCATGACCAAAGATCGAAGAACATTGATTTGGGAGATACCCATAGCATTCTTTTGCCTTCTGGTTCCTCCTTAGGAGACTACCCATTCCTTCTCCAGATACAAAGTCCATTGCATCACTTCCCTCCTCAAAACCATGCTCCTTTCCGTGTTTTCAAGGGAGCTAGGCAGTGAAGTGGGGGGACAAATGCACAACTGTTGATCTTTCATCAGAATCTGACAACTGTAGATAGACAGTTAGATACAGAGTTTGGATGTGTTGCAGGGAATTGCATCTTGCAAGCTTGCAATGGGACTGAATGCTGAATCTGTTTCTAAGCCTGCTCTGCAGGGAGCCAAAAAGAGTAGGATACTACTCAAAGCAATGGAATATGAGCAGGATAGGGCCAGAGAAGGTGGACTTACTCACCTTGGAGCAGGGTGGCATAGTGACGTTCAGATGGCACAGCACATGCTGAAGCTCCTCATACTTCATGGGCTTGCGGAGGAAGGACAAAGAGCCACTGGATTCCCGGCTACTGTCCCTCACCTACATTTCAGAAGACCAGAGGGAACCAATTAAAGTTATTCAAGAAGCAGATCAAAACATCACCCGTCTTCCACAATCCTCCTTTACTTACTATCAGCCCCGTCTTTCTAATTTTACTTTCCTTTCTGGTATTATCAGAAAGATACTCAGAGACAAAGCAACTTATTTTCTTTCTTGTGTGAGCCTGGGAGATAAATTCCTGGAAATTAATTTCAGCTTCAAGCTGGTTTGCAGTCCTTCGAAGAATCATAGGATCTAGAGTTGGGAGGACCACCGCAATAGAATTCTCTGAGCCACGGAATGGGAAGCCATATTTCAAACAATATCAGGACAAGAACAAATGGACGTGACTTCCGTATTTTTTAAACCAGGGGTCTCCAAACTCAGCAACTTTAAGACTTGTGGACTTCAACTCCCAGAATCCCCCAGCCTGTTCTCAGCAGTTATGAGTTCTCCCATTTGAGTCACAAGGTAGTTAGCAAGAGGAGCAAGGAGGCATCCATGGAACAGCTTGCCTTGCAGAGTTATGGGTGCCCCATCTCTGGAGGCTTTCGAGAAAAGACTGGACAACCATTGACCGTGATTGTATAATCACGGGCAGGGGGGTGGGACAAGAAGTCTTGCAAGATCTCATCCAGCCCTAGGATTCTGTGATTTGACGGTGGCCCTGCCTCAACGTACTTCCTGATAAATGAGAACTAGATTAGTATCCAAGATTCTGTGACTGTTTTCCTTGCAATAAACCTGACTAATGAGATTCTTTGAAAATCTGGTTTAATGCTGTGGTACCATGACGGAATTGCACTCCTTCCGTCGAGAATTAAAAACATCTTTTTCGACAAGCCAGCCTGGGATAGTAGCTCCGGTACCAACAAGGCCATAATTGTTTTAGGGGATTGTTGCTTTTAAGATAATGTATTGGGTTTTAACTGATTCTGGGCCAAATTGTTTAATCTATTTTTAATCATTTTACTTTTTGTATGTTGGTGTTTTTAATTGGGCTGTACACCGCCCCGAGTCCTTCGGGAGGGGGGCGGTATAGAAATTGCAAAATAAATAAATAAAATAAATTTTAAAAAAAGAGCTCAACATTGTGAAGTCCAACCTCTGCTCTCTGCAGGAATCCGGATTAAAGTTCCTGCACAATGATTTCCCAGCCTCTGCTTGAACACATCAGTGAAGAAAGGCCCCTCACTAATTATTTCAATAATTGGTTCCACTCTGGAGTGCCTTTGTCACTATTAAGGCCATTATTCATGCCCCCTATGCTTGGTCAACTGAAAAAAAGTTTCTCTCCTTCTTCTGGGTGATGTTCCATCAGGTACTGGTTATCTTCTCTTCGGTTGTCTTTCCTCAGGACTAAACCTCCTTCAGTCTTCCCTTGTAGGACGCAAATTTCAGTCGCCTGCTCATCATAATTGCACTTCTTTGATCCTTTAATCCTTTTGCAACCATGTTCCTGGCCCTGACTTTAGCTTCAAAGAGCTGCTGAGCTTCAAAGGTAAAGTAACCGTGTGATCTCTTCCCTTGCCTGGCCAAGGTCAAGAAAACTCTTCAACTGCAGTGAGAGTTCATTGTTCATTGTTCTCACTCTCGCACTTCCTGACAGTGAGAACAATAATCCACTGGAACGGCTTGCCTCCAGAGGTTCTGGGTGCTCCATCACTGGAGGTTTTTAAGAAGAGATCAGAAAGCCATTTTTCTGGAATGGTCTAGGGCAGGGGTAGGCCACCTTGGCTCTTTTATGACTCGTGGACTTCAACTCCCAGAATTCCTGAGCCAGCTGTGCTGAGGGGAAAGGGAGAGGTTTTCAAGCTAAGCCAGGCTGGCTCAGGAATTCTGGGAGTTGAAGTCCACGAGTCATAAAAGAGCCAAGGTTGCCTACCCCTGGTCTAGGGTCTCCGGTCTGAACAGGGGGTTGGACTAGAAGACCTCCAAGGTCCCTCCAACTCTGTTATTCTGTTCGATAATTCTGAAGTGACTCAAGTTTAGGTTTTCTTTCTGAATTGTCTACTTACCGGTACTATAAGTAACTGCTTGGTGGAGGCCCAACCAAGCCAAGATAACTGTCCCTTCTATGATGCTGAGCTTTGCAAGGCGCAAAGAGATGTTGGCATCCTTACCTGGGAAGAGAGCCAGCCAGAGCAACTAGAGACAACCCCAGATTTCCAAAATTTTTGCTGATTACCTTAACTGGGATGATGAGGCGGTTCTCATGGAATGACTGGAACAAGAAGCTCCGTTGCTGGGCGGCCTTCTTGATTGGCAGCAGGTTCCCAGAAAGCTCCATGTGGAGGGGCATGCCTTCAGCCACCTGCGAAAGACCACGGTAAGGTTCTCCAGGCAATTATTTCTTACCATTTTAAAAAGGTTGTGTTCTACCTCACCCGTTCCCCTCACCCATTCCCCATAGATCCTTGATAGCTTCTGGAGATAGAGAAGGGTCAATTGAATTCATGGGGTCTGAACTTAAGTCTCTTATGAGCACATAGGACAGGGGTCTTCCAACTTGGCCCTTGGATGACTTGTGGACTTCAACTCCCAGAATTCCTCAGCCAGGCACGTGTGCCTGGCTGAGGAATTCTGGGAGTTGAAGTCCACAAGTCATAAAAGGGCCAAGTTTGAAGATCCCTGTCTTAAATCTAACAAACAAAATGGAGGCTGGCTGAGGAATTCCGGGAGTTGAAGTCCACAAGTCATCCAAGGGCCAAGTTGGAAGTCCCCTGGCATAGGGACTCCAAACTGATGACACATTGGCCCTGCCTTCTGGCTCAGCCTGGTCATCTCCTACACCTAGGAGTTACCTCAATGTCCCGGCTGCGTGCCACTTCGGTAAAGTTTTCATGCTGCTCCAGCGTTTTCTCCACCTTGTCATCGGTCATACAGTAGCAGCGCAAACGTCCTTCCCGCCCGTCATTCATTTTGGCAAAGACCACAAACTTAGCCATGTAGGGCACAGCTGCTAGCTCCTTGTATAACAGAGTAGCAAAATGGACCGCTTCAGCTGTGCGGGGGCAGTCTGCCAGCCAGAACCTAGGGGGCGGGAAAGGTAACACAATTCTAAAAGCCCTGGTTGGCGCAGTGGTTAAAGGCAACACTGCAGGCAAACTCTGGCCGGGGGTCCGATCCTGATGGAGTTCAAGGTGGATGGAGCGCAAGGTTGACTCAGCCTTCCCCACCTTCCGAGGTTGGTAAAATGAGGACTTAGGTTGTTGGGAGCAACAGGCAAATAATGCTTACATTGTAAACCACCCAGAGAGTGTTGTGAAGTTCTGTGGGGTGGCGTATAAGTCTAAAATGCTATTGCTATGAGATCCCACCAGAAAAAGTTGAACAACTGCTGTTCAGTTGCCAAAAAAACAACAGGGACATTTCCATGGAATCAACAGATGTCAAGTTTGACTCAGTGGCGACACTGCTGGTTCAATCAATCAGAATAAAGCTGGAAGGGACCTTGAAGATCTTCTAGTCCAGGGGTAGGCCACCTTGGCTCTTTTATGACTCATGGATTTCAACTCCCAGAATTCCTGAGCCAGCCATGCTGAGGGGAAAGGGAGAGGTTTCCAAGCTGAGCCATGCTGGCTCAGGAATTCTGGGAGTTGAAGTCCATGAGTCATAAAAGAGCCAAGGTTGCCTATCCCTGTTCTAATCCAACCCCCTGCTCAAGCAGGAGACCCTAGACCATTATGTACCATAAAGTGATGGCACCCTGTGTTTCTTTAGAGTTTCCTTCCCCAACCCAATATCCTTCAAACTTGTTGGATTACACCAAACTGGGATGATTAGAGCTGTAATCCAGCACATCTAAAAGGCTGGTCAACGCAATCCCTTGCATTGTACGTTGCAGTCCCTGGGGCCATATGAGATCCAGCATGTGTTCTTGAGGTGCTACCCAACATGTTCTCCCAAACTTTCCCTCCAACTCACCTGGCTGACACGTTGGTGGTGAAATTTGCACACTCATTGGCATAAATTAATTTTGTGGTCCCGGTGATGTCCTCCCATTGTGCTGGTGCGGTTCCTCCTAAGGAAACAAAGTGGAAAGAACTGATTGTCTTCAATCCCCAGTTTGAGTCTAGAAATTTGATACAGAAGCTCAGCTCTGCGTGAGGCCAATTGGCCGGCCCTTTGCAACGTAACTAAGAGTCGCCTACTGTTTTGTCCCTGACGCAACTGACACAGAAAGAAAGAAAGAAAAAATATTCCTCTTGAATGCCTTGAAAGGGCAACCAATCTGAAGAAAAGGCTGGTGCTAAAATTGAAGCTGATGAGATACGATGGGGAGAAATACAGAAGCTTCCTTCTGGTTCATTTGGGTCCATCATCTCCATCAGTTTTAGCTTCTAGTGGTAGCGTTTCTCCTGAATCTTTAGCTACCTGCCAGTTCCCTCCTGTGATTTTTCTCCAAAGGTAGAAAACATCAATCTCCAGATAATACCACTGAATCATCTGTTATCATATGATGTAAGAAGAAGGAATGACCTTGAGGAACAGGATGGAGAGCCACTATCAAGACAATCAGGTAGTCCTCACCTTAACAAATGCCCTGTTTAGCAATCTTTCAAAATTACAACAGTGCTGAATTTTTTTTTTACAATCAGTTCTCACACTTATGTCCCTATGATCATGTAGCTGAGCTCTGGGTGTTTATTCCCGTCACAGTGTCCCGTGGTCATGTGATTGCTGCGTGCATCCTTCACAGCTAGCTTCTGGTAAATAGAATCAATGGAAAAACTGGCCATAAAACTGCAAGGTGTTGTCACAGGATGTCTCACTTAACAATCATGGATGATGCACTCAACAACCACAGTGGAAGTCAAGTTGTAAGTCCATCGCAGTCATGGGCTGTCTTGCTTAAAAAACCGCATCGTTTAGCGACAGAGTTGACATTCCCAACTGTGGTTGTTAACTGAGCCCAGGGGCGGAAATGTAATTTGAGAAGATGTCAACTCTCTCCCCAAGATCCTCTCCAGTTCTCACAAAGAGAAAAGTGGAGAGGGGGTGGGAGATGCTTTCAGACTTGCAAGATCCTCCTACTATAAACTTATGATAAACCTAGAATTGGCTGCATGACTTTTGTTTCCTAGTTTGGTCTGTCTTGAAGATCTGGCATCATGTGACATTATTCTGAAGATGTTTATCAGAGAGGGCAGCACTTGTGTCCTCAACATAATGGAGAATCAAGGATTGGAAGTCAAAGAGGACCGAGAAGACTAAGGGTCAAGAGGATGTCTAGGCAGGTTTTCCCCACATCACAGCTTCCAAATCCTGAGATCCTCCCCAACTTGGCAACGAAGAAGCAACATGGGAAGGGATGCTCTTCCTTAGATAACCCCAAAAGTCCCTGCTCACCTATAACGCTGCAGAGGAGACGCAGGCTAGTGGTATCACCTTCCCCACTGTCTCGGGGATTCTCTCTCCAGGAAGGGGGCAAAGGGATGCGCAACCCAATAGGCCGGTGAAATTTCCTACGGCGCGGTTCCACCGTCACAATTGGGCTGAAGGTTGCCTGGTTCCCCAAGAGTTTTGTCACCAGCTCATCAGGCACTGGCTGAGCCTGCAAGAGAAAGACCAAAACCCAAGAAGATCTGAAGAAGGGCCTCTTTCTGAATCAAAGCAATGAAGAAGCAGTGGGCTGATGTTCCTCAGAGGCCACAGACAGGCAGGATTCAAAAGAAATTGAACGGTGGGCAGAAATGCATCCAGGAGTTGTAAGTGATTGCTTTAATGTCTGCAATACCTGTATGAAGAACGATTGGTCAGCTATGTGTCTAAGCTCACCAGTGCAGCATACAAAAACGCCTGCGCAAATATATACAGGTAGTCCTTTACTTAACGGTGCAATTGAGCCCCATAACTATGTTGCTCTGCGAGATAATTGCTGAGTTTTGTCCCATTTTACGACCTTTCTTGCCACAGTTCTTAAGTGAATCACCGCAGTTGTTAAGGTAGTAACACGGTTTTTAAGCGAAACTGGCTTCCCCCATTGACTTTGCTTGTCAGAAGGGTGGCAAAAGCTGGTCACGTGACCCGAGGGACACTGCAACCATCATCAATATGAACTAGTTGCTAAACATCTGGATTTTGATCTTGCGACCAAGGGAATGCTGCAACCAATGCAGGTGTGAAAAATGGTCATAAGTCACTTTTACAGCGCTGTGTTACTTTGAACGGTCATTAAATGAACGGTTGTAAGTTGAGGACTACCTGTACATAGATATGAAGAATTCAGAACTGTGGGAGAATGGCCAGCTAGGCGGGAGGGAGGGGTGAAGCATAAGCAGCATAAGCATGAGCTCCCCCAGGCTGTTCCCAGGGAAAGGCAAGCACACGGATGCGATTCTTGTAACACAGGTGAACAGCAATAAAGTTTCAGGCTGAGGCTATTCACAAGTAGTTCAGGTGCTTGAGCCTGAGCTGAGTTTTCATCAATACGGCAAAACCCGTGTCACATCATCACTATAAATAATAAATCTGGATAAATTTCATCACTTCCACACAGGCACAGGCACACAGACACACATAGTAATTTTAAATTAAGTAGTTAGGGTTTTAGTGTGGGATTTTAATTTGGTTTTAGTACAGCCTAGTTATTTAATTCTGTTTTAAATATTTATTATTGTTACGTTTTTAAATTTGGCTGTAAACCGCCCCGAGTCCTACGGGAGAGGGGCGGTATAAAAGTCTTAAAAATAAATAAAATAAATAAATAAAAATAAATAAATACAAACACAAGACCCTAACAGCACATTTAAATAAGTCTAGCATGAATCTAATGGTCTCATTCCCAAAATAGCCAAAGCTTGGTCAGCTTCATCAGGATTTTGGATGGGGAGGTGGGAGGGCGATGTGTGCTTAAGAAATATGTTAGATGATAGAAAAATAGATAGATAGATAGATGGATGGATGGATGGATGGATGGATGGATGGATGGATGGATGGATGGATGGATGGTAGGTAGGCAGACAGACAGACAGACAGACAGACAGACAGATAATAGATAGATAGATAAATGTTACAAGCCCATCCTATTTGAACTATTGTTCAAACCCAGAAAATGACTCAATCCAGTAACCGAATTAGGCTTTTGTGAAAGCAGCCACATTGTCCGACTCGCCATCATTCAATACCTGCAGAGCCAACTTGACTTTCTTGGTGACTGCCGTTTCAGGAAAGGTGGCTTGGACCAAGGGCACCAAGGAGCTCTGGAGACAGCCCCCTTCTGGGCCAATCAACTCACAGTCCTGGCGCACCCGGGACATGACCACAAAGTACAGGGGGAAGTCGGTCGTGATAATACGGCAAATCCTCTTCTTCTCCAACTCTTCCAGACTTTCCAGCTCTGTGAAAGATTAACTGAAGAGTTTTAGAGTCCACAGGTCACGAGAGACCCAGTGGCTAGCGTGCTGCAAGAAATCGATCAGGATCGCAATAAAAATACTAACAACAACTATCATAGTAATATAATTAATTAAAGGGTCAAAACATTGGATTTTATGGCAGTGTTTCTCAACCTTGGCAACTTTAAGAGGAGTGGACTTCAACTCCCAGAATTCCCCAGCCAGCTGCCCTATGGAGTCAAAGGTTGAGCAACAGAAAGCCACATCCTATGTTCAAGACTTCTTCTAACTTCAGCTTCTTGAAAGGCGAAAGCATTTTCTTTACAGAAGAATGACCAGGACACTGAAGCTAAACTGCGCTAAACCTCCAAACCCAAAATGTACTACGTAATACACCCTGCAACAAAGGATTCAGGTTTCAGTGAAGGCGGCCCTTGACATCATTAAAATGGCAAGAAGCAGAGAAGTTTCAGCAAAATGATGAATTCTCTTGTACAAAACATTTGTACAATGCAACAGAAATCACCAATAGGAGGGGAGAGGTGGCCCTTTCAAAGCAAATAGTCCCACTCTATAAAAATGCAAAGAAGTCTATTAAAAATTAAATAACAGCTGCTAGAAAGGCACCGTGCTACGTTTCTCCCAGTTTCATGTTTAACAGCTTGCCATTTTTTTTATCTTTTCCAACCTCCAACTTCTCAGCAAGTCTGGGATAGTCACAGACAATTCTTCCCATCTTTGAAACTCCAATGGAGAAAGGTTGTGCGATTCGCTGAGGAGGAGGAGGAGGTGGAGGAGGAGGAGGAGGTCCAGAGAGGGGCAAGCAGTTGTGACAGTCCCATCATAGCTTCCCAGTCTTGGAATCTCATTGGAGTCCCTACGCAAGTTGATGACTTCCAGATAGATGTCCCTACCTTCATCCATCCCATTGAGGACTTGGTCCAAATAGCTCTCTGCATAGTGGCTGCGGTGCTCTTTCCATACAGACCCATTCTCACTGCGTAGGACCACCAATTCTCGGTCACCACGGCCGTGCGAGGCAAAATGAGGGATTTCCACAATCACGGGGCTACAGGAGAATTGCATGTAAGAAGTCAATGTGGACGGCCATTGTCTTCACTAACAGTTGAAGACTCTCCCAGTACTAAGGCTGTCCAGCATCTGAGGCATTAGGACACCTACGTGTATCATGTCACTTACAAGAAACGCTTTCCCACCAAAACCTCCACGCTATCCATTTTCAATACTAGTGGCTCATATCGTAAAGATGTTCAGTTTTGTTTGAGGGAGAATTGAAATCTAAGGCCCAATTTCCTGGCTGCCAGACTGACAGCAGAGTCAGTCACAGAAGTAGTTCATTCTGGCTCAAAATTTTGGAAACTATCATTCAGCACATCTGAAGTGCAACCATTTGAAGAAGGCTGCATCTTTACTATAAAATCATTCCTGTTTTCTATTATTTTTCATTCATTCAATCATGTGTGGTTTTTCAGAAGAGGTTTGCCGTACATTCCTTCCTAGGATTGTGAAAAAGTGACTGGCCCAAAGTTACCAGCTGGCCACGTACCAAAGGTGGGACTAGAACTGACAGTCTCCTGGTTTCTAACCACTACATCAAATTGGTCCTCATTTGTACTGGGAAATAGACTAGAAAACCAAACGACGCCCATATGCAGGAAGTCCTACACTGAGACAATTCACAGAACACCTACACCAAACTGTGGAATTACATTTAAAGAACCAAGCCACTTCTGGTGTCAATCACAAACCAAGGTTAAACAAACTGTGGCTTAATGCAAAATGTGAAGTTCACCCAGGCTTGAGATGTTTCTAGGCCAGAGAACCATCAGTTCTCGTTCAATCTCTTTTTAATACAACCATCAGAATAAAAGGATTGTAACATCTATGTGAAGTCTGTTCTCAGAAACCTACATCTGGGAGGGAGGGAGGGCTGTCCTTCGGCACTGGCATCCCAGAAACACTTCAGTGCATGAGTGTCACATGTGAGAGCCACAAAGCTGGCCAGCAGCTGCGACATATCTGCAGGGAGAACACCTGGAGAGGAAGTTTTCACCTGAGGAATTGTGCTCCAGAAGGGCCCAGAGCAATAATTCTGCTGGCCAGTCCTTCTTCCTCTGCCAGAGGGGGTGGAGCTGGTAGCTTCTGGGGCTTGACCAGGCGGCAGGTGATGCGAGTTGGTGCTGCACACGTCCTGGGTGGAATGATGACCCGAAGGCCATTGTGCCTGCTGCCCCGCATGGAGCCTCCACGGGCATCTACCATGAAACTTACAAGGAACCTGGGAGGGGAGAAGAAGACAGATATAGGCATACAATACCGCCATCCAAAGGCTCAGGCAATGATTTTGTCGTGATTACACAAGGTCCTTCCTACAGCTTCATCAGGGGTTGAGGTGGGAGAGGTGACTCACCCTGTGTGGACAGGGCTGGCTGCCGGGCTGATGTTGTCAGAGGTCTCTGTGGCAGGACTGCTTGGGATGAGGGACTCTTCATCAAACTCTTTGGAAGGCTAGACAGAACAGAAATGGATCTCCTATTAAACATAGGATTAGACCTTGCCAATCCACGTCGAGCTCTCCGTGACCTTGACCTCCTTCCCCCAGATGCCATTTCCCACTACAAACCCTCTTCAGCCTAACTCCTCTCCATGCAGGCTCTTCATATTGCCATCCTGGAACCCAGAGATTCAGGCACCTCTGCCACAAATGGGGGCACCTGTCCCATGGAGCATTTCCTCCTCATTCTTAAACTGAGTTTTACGCACATTAGGCTGCTGGGGTGGGGAACAATTTTGGATCAGGGTCTGCTAAGCACACAACTCCAGCTTGGTCTAACAGAGGCCTGTCCAATCTTGGCCACTTGAAGACTTGTGGACTTCAATTGCCCAAATTCTCCCGCCAGGAATTCCGGGAATCGAAGTTTTCCGTTCTTAAAGTTGCCATGGTTGGACACCCCCGGACTAATAAGTAGTGGTCAAGAAAGCACCTGTGGAACACTTTCAACTCCTGCCCACAACGTAGCCTTGTTGGGCTGGCACTCACCTGCTCCGGTTCCTCCGGCCGGATCAGGACTGTCTCAGGCGTAACGCAAGGGATTCGAGGGATAGCTGGTGATTCCTCCCTTGTGGGTTGCAACACAAATTTTAAAACAGGAAGAAGAGTGTTGGAAAAACAGGGTGCAATCTGGCCTTCCTTGAAATCCTATCTCCAAGGGCTTAGCAACATGCCTGAGGTAGGCCGTTAAGGGCTCCGTTATGATCTTGCACTGCTCAACTAACATGGATCCACCTATACATGTGCAGAGATACAGGCAGGGGGTGCAAAGGGGATGCACCTCACAAACAGGCATCTTCACAATGCACACTCTTTCCCTTGCATACGACACTGTACTGCAAAGGTATATTATGCATGACTTTGTACTGCATCATTGCAAGTAGGAGAGGACATGACCCAAAGGTGCTTTGTCCAAAAGGCAGTTGAACTTTTTTGTTGTTGTTTTAATACATTTTGTTTGTTATCCAAAAAACTTCTTCAGTTCCAATTGAGTTAACTAAGTCAGAACTGAAGAAGATTCTTGGATGAGAAATGAAACATTTTGAAAGAAAATAAAAACAAGTTCAGCTGCCTTTTGGAAAAAAACACCTTTGGGATAACCATATCCTGGATGGTTGAAAATCTCCCCAGAGAGTACAGAATATGGATTATACATTATGATGTCACAATTTGGTGTTTTGGCATCACTATGGTTACGAATGTCCATAAGAAACAGATGATGGTACTTTTGATATATGATCTATGAATATCCCAGGAGGATGCTGGATCATCTCATTCAGTGAAACCTGGTCTAAACAATTTGTGCTTATGATGATGAAAAGCTGCCAATTCAATGCATAGCACCCTTTCCATATCTTACGTGTGGTCCAATTTGGGGACAAATTCCACTATTTCTCTCTCATCTTCCTGATACTGAAGTTCCCGCTTCTGCATCTTGGTACCTGGCAGTTCATCTCCTAAAAAAAGAGACAGGGATGAAAACACGGCGCAATCAGAGCTCAGACGAGACAAAAGCAAGGAGGAAAGTCCTGTAGCCCAGAACCTATGCCACGAAGAGGGACAAGAACATCCATTTTCCATGGACCATTCCCACAGCTATACTTAATCTGGAGCCCTGTTGATCTACCAGCTCATCCAACCAAACATGTTGCAGGTGTGATTGGACCACAACTCCCAGAATTCCATTGGACTTTCCAATGCAGGTTGAACAAGGCTGGCAAATGCTAGTTTATGGGTTGAATCCTACAGAAGCCCACCAATGTAATGAAAGTGTCCTCCTCCTGTGACTAATATTTAATCCAGATGTGTCTTCCTGAATAATATGTGTACAATCTTGAGGTTTCATGTGACTTCATCCTGCAATCAACAACAGCATAGTACACGACAAGACAAACTACTGTGCTATGAATATATCAAAGAGGGCTTTTGAAGGACAGATTGGTATTTTTTTATGGAGCTTTGAAAAAAGGATTCGAAATATCTTTCTTTGTCCCATTTTCATCACTGGTTCAAAATGCTTTAGTACACAACTGCGAAATCTGCTTCGAGAACGTGGTGGATATTCACAGAGTAGCAATTCCTATTTCAAACCACCATGAATTCTCTGAGAAACAGCAGTTGGCCCTATGTGTGAGGATCACCAGTGGCTAAATGCTGCTAAGCTGGAGGAACAGTGTTCTTTCTTTTTCAGATGACAGGAGGTTAAAAAAAAAACTACGTCCTGCTAGAAGACAAGGGATGGGGAAAGAGGTTGGATTCTTGGAGAACCATGAGGAAAGGAGTGGCTCAAATCATTGGAAAATGATAGAGGAACTATGAGTGGAAAAGGAAGGTGGTGGTACATGAGGAAACAACAACTGTTAAGGCAGGGGTGGGGAACCATGGCCCTTTTATGACTTGTGGACTTCAACTCCCAGAATTCCTGAGCCAGCCATACTGGCTCAGGAATTCTGGGAGTTCACAAGTCATAAGGGGGCCATTGTTCCTCACCCGTGTTAAGGAATGAGGGAGAAGTCAAATCAATGCTTGCTTGTTTTCACCTTTCCCTTGGTAGTATTTTGAGCTCAACTGAAAAAAAACTCTTGATGAGGCTTGGGGGGACGTTCTGTTCCATCTCTTGAAAACCTCCTATACAGGCCAATCTAAAGCAACTCCCTCATGTTATTTTGTCCCAGAATTAAACAGAGGACGAGGCGGCCATTTTGGGGCTGCAGACAGCCGAAGAGAACGTGGCCCAATGAAGTGGGATGGGACAACTCTCCACAGCCAGTCCGTCACAGCCAACTCGCCCTGAGGCAATTCAACAATTCCATTTTAACTATTTAAAACGATTAAAAAATTATGTCAATGTTTGTCATTCGCCTTTTATTTTGTCCCTCCTTGGGCATCCTTTCTTTAATGATTCCATTGAATTATTTCTTCCATCTTAGTGCAACTCCTGTCCCTCAGTGAGTTGGCCACGGCATGTTGGCTGTGGTGAGTTGTCACAGACCCCAATGAAAGGCAATTTTTTTCACAGCTTGGCTGCCTCGTCACTAAGCACGAAGAAGAGCACCAGACTGAACTTGTCAAAATTGCACCCAAAATTCTCTTCCCCTCTGAAATCAACATGAGGTCAAATGCTCAAAGCGAATAGGAACTGCTGGGGGGGGGGGGAAGATGGAAGAGAATTCTGCACAGCATTGGGTGAAAAGCAAGTCAAGAAAAGCCAAGCCAAGTGAGGTAGTCAAAGAAGTTGGGTTATTTTAGGCCAGTGTTCTAAAATGGGTGGAATTCGACTCGTGCCGGCTGGGGAATTCTGGGAGTTGAAGTCCACACATCTTAGAATTGTGAAAATTGGGGAGCGAAGAGTCAAATAAAGCTGCTAGCCGTGTCTCCAACTCCTTTCAGTACCAAGTTGCAGTCTAACATTAAACAAAGAACCTGCTGCGATGAAATGGTGGTTTGCTCACAGTCTCCCTGCGCCACCCGCCCCTTTAGTCACAGATACAATGGACAGACAGTGGTGGGTGAGCTGGCCCCCTGGGAAGCCACAGCTGGCATGGAATGGAGGCATGTGAGGCCCGAGTGTGTCCCGTGTGGGGTGGAATGGTGTCAATGGGGGCGGGCGGGTGAGCCAAACCCACAATAATACACAATCCATACCCAGGAGAGTTACGTGTGTCGTGCCTGCAAAGCAAGAGAAAACAAAGCTGGTTTGTCAGTTGGTTGAAGGCAGTGCACTCCGTTGCCCCACTTTTGGTCAAGGTGAGGGGTTTCCAAAACTTGGCCACTTTTAAGACTTGTGGATTTCAAACTCCCACAATTCCCCAGCCAGTGGCCATGTTTGGAGACCCCTGGCCTCTACGTCCAGGCACTGCTGCAAAATTTGGGTCAAAACTGGGGAAAGTGAGGTCACCCTTTTCTCGCCCTTTTCCCAAAGGGGATTGGTGTCAATTGTAGCCAAGGTGGGCTACTTGCAGGATCCAAGCCTTGCATCAAACTGAAGAAAGCAGCGTAACAGCGTGGAATTCTATAGACAGGGACTGCACTGAAAGTCACTGGAGCTTTTTAAGAAGAGACAGGACAGCCACGTGTCTGAAATGGGATAGGTTCTCTTGCTTGAGTTAGGGGCTGGACTAGAAGACCTCCAAGGTCCCTTCCAGCTTTATTCTGATTCTGATTAGGCAGCTTTGGGAATCGTTAAGCTGCGAAACTCGTCTATTTTGTTGGATAGAAGGAAAATGGGAGCCACTAGGTAAAAAAAAACAAACTGGAATTTTCTCCCTCTCCTATGGTCAAAGGACTGGGGCAGTCTGAAGAATTAATGTGGTGGAAAGAGGAACAGAATGCATATAGAAAAGAGTTATTTTTTTTAATAAAATAGGAGAAAGATCATCATTTTGGTTCTATTTATCCTCTTTCCTGTCTAACGGGGAAGCAAAGTAGAATATACTTGTAAACAGGATGTCATTTTCAACACCACTGAGGGATTCTCTCTCTCCCCCAAAAGGGGAAACAGCATTCAGGGATATTCTTGCTAGCCCAATGCTTGGAGCGTATCAACCCGATCTCACCTTCATCCTCAGATACATCCAGAATCTCATCCACCGTCTCTGGGAAGCTCATCCGATGCTTGTCACTTAATGACTGCAAGAAGCCAACAGGTCAGATGGGAGGGGTGCCTCAAAGCTGTAAGCCCCCCGTGACACCCCCCCCACCGGGCTGGACGGTGGACCTCACCAAGAAGCTGCTCTCGTCAGTGACAACCTTCAGCACATCGGTTACAGAAATGTAGCCGAGTCTCTTGGCGATGGCCAACGGGGTGGTGCCATTCTGCAGAGAGATAGAGAAAGGGGGCCCATTATTCACAATTATGCAAATCCTGGCTGAGAGTCTGTGTCAGTCAAACGGCATTCTAAATTCTCCATCGAACCTGAATTTGGCAGCCTACTTAAATGATATCCATGTGGCCAAATCTCTTTTTGAAATCAATGCAGTGGCCCGTCCCCATACTAGGAAGGGTGAAATGTTTCAGTTATTCAACTGTCTAGTGTTCTCATCAAGATGATGAGGTTTAAATAGTCGTATTTTGAACACTTTATGCCGGTGGTCTTCAAACTTGGCCCATGGATGACTTGTGGACTTCAACTCCCAGAATTCCTCAGTCGGCCATTTTGATGAAACTGCGAGCTTGGATCCAGACCAGGGGTCTTCAAACTTGGCCCTTGGATGACTGGTGGACTTCAACTCCTAGAATTCCTCAGCCAGGCCAAGTTTGAAAAGCCCTGCTTTATGCAAAGATCTAGCTCTCTTAAGAAATCCATAATGTAGGAAAAGGTGGATAAAATGAGGAAGACCAGTAGGAAGGTGGATGAACTCAGTTGCAATGGTACAGGTAGTCCCCGGCTTACAACCATTCATTTAGTGACCATTTGAAGTTACAGCAGCACTGAAAAAAGGGACATGACCATTTTTCATGCTGATGGCCATTGCAGCATCCCCACAGTCACACGATGAAAATTCAGACAAATAGCAACCTGCATGACCTCTGGGGTGTCCCCACTCACCGAACTGACTTTGTTGGGTGAAGCCCCATGCTTGAGCAAAAGGGTGACTATGTCGGTGTGGCCTTGTTGGGCTGCCTGGTGCAGAGGGGTGTAACCCAGCTGCAAGGGAAAAAGAGAATCACCGGTGCAATTAAAAAGACATGGTGGGCCTCCAACAGCAAGGGTGTCAACACTTCTACAGGTGTTGTGACATCCCGAAAAGGGGTGGGGCTTTCATTTTCCTGGTTGTGGCTTCCATCTTGACTTTTTTGACCCTATCCACCCACCTCTGTGGACAGTCCTGTTCCATACCTTGGTTTTGGCATTGACATCAGCCTGATGCTGGAGCAGAAATTTCACCAGCTTGATATTCCCGTAATGACAAGCCACGTGCAATGGCGTGTAGCCCATCTGGAAGGCAATGATAAACAGGATAGGCCTCACAACTACCATTAGGCCTCACAACCTCTTCTGGGAACTCCATAGCCTGCTCCAGAACCAGAAGACAGTGAGTTATAGTCCCACCTTAGGCCTGAAAGCCGGCTGGGTGACTTTTGCAGGCCAACCCACCTCACAAGAATTGTTGTTGTAGGGAAAACAGGAGGAAGGTGAGCTGGATATGTTTATATCCTTGAGTTATTTGTAAAATAAACAATAAAGGCAGGATACAAATAATAAATAAATAAATATTATGGTTTCCCATCTTTGCAAGATTGGAGGTAAATCATCAGGACAAGCAACCCCATCTCAACTTATTATATTCCCTTTCTCTCTGTCTTAACCCACATAATTTGGCCCCATGCTAGCAATTCTCTGCCTCTTCCCGCTGGGAGGCTGGTCTTGTGGGATGATGGAAGGGGACTCACCCGAGTCGTCGCGTCCACCTGGACTCCATGCCTGAGCAGGTTGTCTGCCACCTGGAGGTGTCCCTCCTGGGCCACCAGGTGGAGAGGGGTGAGGCCGCTCTGGAATGAAAAACAATCCAAGTTGTTGACAGTGTACAAACTGAAGAGGAATGCTTCTGATGAGGAGAGAATTTGATCTCCTCCAACAGTGGCTAAAAGAATGTTTATAGAAAACCCACAAATAAAAAGGATAAAGCAACAGGTTCCATCCAGTTGCTAATCCCTGGCAACTGCCTTAAAGCATGGAAAGACGTTGACCAACACTGCGCATAATTGGTGTGAGGACGTCTGGCGCCTCCTTTAATCCATGACTGTTTTCGCTCTCTTAAAAGTCTCTTTTTCTCCCCTAGTACTTTTACAAGAGGCACTTGGGAAATTGCAGATGTGCAATTTTACAATATACAAACAAACAAAGCCAGAATGAGCCTTCAACTGAGTCCACATTCTAACTCTTGCAAGGGCCATTTAGATGCTCATGAGAAGAACACGGAGAGATTAGGCTTTGAGGCTTCACATGCACAAGGTTTCAGATGATCCTGGCCCCCCTTGAGGTATGCTTAAAATATTGGAAAATCACTGCCAATCAGAATAGACAGCAATGAAGGAATAAGGAAAAGGCAACCTTTTCCTTATTCCTCCATCACTGCTTTCTAAACATTATGTACTGTTCCTGAACCTGGAAAGTGCATTATAGTTTTCCTGCTTTATTCCTGCCAAAAGACAGGACTAAAACAGCTTCTTGCCGTCTCCTGATCAGGAGAAATGGAGACCTCCACGATCCTCTCGACCCTTCCCCAAGTTCCCCACCATCCTTCCAAGGAGGTAACGAAGAGAAAGATCGACTCACCTTGTTTCCGAGGTTGCCATTCGCCTGCTTGGAGAGGAGCAGCACCACCATGTCTGCGTGGCCCTCCTGGGCCGCCAGGTGCAGCGGCGTCATTCCCTGCGTGGATTCCGCGTTGGCAGAAGCACCATATTGCAGTAGGCTGCAAGCCACCTCTATTTGGTTCTGCCTGGCTGCGATGTGCAAAGGAGTGTATCCGTTCTGTCGTAGAGAGATTAGCAGGGAAGTTGCAGAGAAATCAGAAGGCCGAAAGTCTCCAAGCCTTTGGTCCTTGAGGAGCTAGAACCGAGCTCTTGTGTGGTTCAAGCTCCAAGGGGCTGGAGATTCAACTGTATGATGAACAGTTAAGGGAACTAGGGATGTCTACCCTCACAAAGAGAAGACTTAGCAGTCTTAATATTTGAGAGGCTGTCACAGAGAAAAGGGGGCTGACCAAGAGGGTCCATTCCCAAGTACATCTAGGGACTGGCAGTCCTTCCTTCCTTCCTTCCTTCCTTCCTTCCTTCCTTCCTTCCTTCCTTCCTTCCTTCCTTCCTTCCTTCCTTCCTTTTCTTTCTTGTTTTGGGTGAGGTTAAGGGAAGGAAGTGAAGCCAGAGACCACTGAGATCTCTCTCTCAAAAACTCCACAGATTCCCACGCCAGAGCACGGAGGTTGCCCTGTGTTGCAGACAGGTCATCACTGCCCTCTGGGCATCCTTGCAACCCCGTTTAACCCCAGCCAGGAGGGACCCTGATTGCCGACCTGCCTCTTACCCAGGCCATGCTGTGCGGAGAGGCCCCCTTGGGGAGCAGCACTTTCACGATGTCCAGGTTATTGTGGTGGACGGAGACGTGCAGAGGCGTCAGGCCATTCTGTAGAGGAGGCAGAACAAAACCAGAGGGCTCACCAAGGGCAGCGGCACCTCCCAGCTGCGGTGAGGCCACGTTCTTATACGCACCTTCCCTGCCGCGTTGGGTTGTGCGTTGTGTTCCAACAGAGCCTCAGCCACATCCACCTTCCCGTATTTGGAAGCAACGTGGAGAGGGGTAAATCCTTTCTGGGGAGAAACAGGGAGTGTCAGCAGCTGGAGACACAGGGAGGGCTCTTCTCTGGGGCACCCCACGCTGGCCCACATCTCTCTGCCAGCTCAAGCCCCCCCCAACTGTAGCATCGGGAAGAGTGCAGGTAATCCTTGACTTATGACTACAATTAAACCCAAAATTTCTGTGGTCAAACGAGAAAGGAGGAAAGGGAGAGGAGGGGAAGGGAAGGGAGGGGAGGGGAGGGAAGGGAAGAGGAGGGGAGGGGGGAAAAGACAGGAAGGAAGGAGAACAGAAGAGAAGAGAAATGAAGGGAAGGGAAGGGAAGGGGAAGCCTTCTTTCTCAACCTTAGTCATGGCAGTCTGGGATGCCTCTTTCTCCAGGAGAGCACAAACACAGTCCAGGTGCCCCTCACGCGCCGTGATGTGCAGTGGTGTGTGTCCAGCGGTTGTGGAGAGGTTAGCATCGGCGCCGCTCTCCAGGAGCAGCTTCACCATGGCGCAGTGCCCGAGGCGGCTGGCACAGTGCAAGGGCGTCTGATCATCCTGAAATAAGAAAGACACACATTTCTCATCCTAGCTTGTTGTGTGGCACTGCCCGAATGGCCTACCTTTCCCGCACCGCCCCAAAGGAGGCGGTGGGAGGCTCTCTTGTGCAAGGAAATTCCTAGGCTAGGACTGGGGTGGTTTTGATCCAGTGAGTTGCAGGAACACGGGAACAAATTTACGTTGGGTCATTCAAGCCATTTAATTATTGTGGGATTTCCCAAACTTGGCAACTTTAAGTCTTGTGGATTTCATCTCCCAGAATTCCCCCAGCCTTAAAGTTGCCAAGTTTGGAGACCCTGCTCAAGCCTATACACAAGAATCTAGTCACACTCGACACTAAATTGGTGCCAGAAAAGGGTCAACTGTTTGTAGCACTGTAACGACTCTAGGCAGATGACTCGTTTAACTCCACCCGCCAGCCCTACTGGTCTTCTACTACATGCAGCCACTAAAGCCATTCATTCCCTGGTGTTGCAGGCACTGACCTATTGATCCCAAAGACAGACAGGTACCCACCTTAGCTGTGGCATTGACCTTGGCTTTGTTCTGGAGAAGATACTTTGCTACCTCGCTGTGCCCGGCCCGAGCAGCCATGTGGAGAGGTGTCTCTACTTTCTAAGCAAATAAAAGAAGAAAGGATCATTCCAGAGAACATCCAGAGCTGAAAAAAATTCCCATCAGCCTCCCTCAGCATTCAAAGACGGAAGGATTCAGGTGAGGGGACTGTCTGCTTTTTTTAAAAAGAAAAAAGAATAATACTTTCATCTCCAAAAGTTACACAAAGTCAGACTGGGAAGGCAGATAAACAATACGTGTGCGATAGAGCACACACAGCTTCCGAAGGCAAGCTGTTCCATTAATTAATTGTTTAATTAATTAGTTAATTAATCAACTGATTAATCAAAGTTTAAAATTAAACTTTAAAATGAATTCAGTTAATCATTTAGTTTAATTAATTGATCAAGTATAACGTTGTTGCCATTACTGAAACTGGATGGGATGAAACCCATGCCTGGAATGTACAGCCTAGACCAGGGAGAGGCCATCTTGGCTCTTTTATGACTGGTGGACTTCAACTCCCAGAATTCCTGAGCCAGCCATGCTGAGGGAAAAGGGAGAGGTTTCCAAGCTGAGCCATGCTGGCTCAGGAATTCTGGGAGTTGAAGTCCACGAGTCAAGGTTGCCTACCCTGGCTTAGAGCAACATAAATTGTTCAAAAGAAACATTTCAATCAGTTGTCAGTTAATCTTTACTCACCACATTGGAAACATTGGGAGATGCTCCCCGTTGGAGCAAGATCTTGACAATAGAAAGATTTCCCATGAAGGAGGCCACATGAAGAGGAGTGAGGCCCGACTATCAAGAGAAAATGAGGGAAAATAAATGAATTCTAATTCTGCATTTGTCTACATCTTTTTCTTGATACTGTAGTTAGAAACTGCCATTTACTTGAGGTCAGCTCTACAGAAATCAGTAGATTCCTGAACTCATGATGCTCCGTTACCTCCGTCACTGCGTCGATGGAGGCTCCCGTCTTCAGAAGAAGCTCCATCACCCTGATGTGGTTCTTCTTACAGGCAATGTGCAGTGGAGTGAAGCCGTTCTGCAGACCCAGGGAAAGGAGACCAATCAGTAATGCACTGCAACAGGTATCTGCCTATTCCAGGGGTAGGCAACCTTGGCTCTTTTATGACTCGTGGACTTCAACTCCCAGAATTCCTGAGCCAGCATGGCTCAGCTTGGAAACCTCTCCCTTTCCCCTCAGCGTGGTTGGCTCAGGAATTCTGGGAGTTGAAGTCCGCGAGTCACAAAAGAGCCAAGGTTGCCTACCCCTGGCCTAGCCTCACCTTATTTCGGTGGCCTCTACTCACCAGGGCCCGTGCATTAGGCTTGGCTCCCTTATCGAGCAGGATCTTGGCCACCCGATGGTGGCCACAGTGGGCAGCCACATGCAATGGGGTCAAGTGATCCAATGTGATGTCATCAATGTTGGCGTTATATTGCAACAGAAGCCGAACACAGTCCAAGTGGTCACCTTGAGAGGCCATGTGGATGGGGGAGAGGCCGTTCTGCAACAAAGGAAAGGAGGGTGAGATTGGGATGGCCCTACAAGGGATACTTAGGGAAGAGGCAGCCAGGTGGATGCTATTACCTGGAGAACAGGGAGGAGCAGCGTTAGACCATGCGAGAAGCAATGAAGTTTCCTGTGCAAATTGCAATTAAGACTGCCCATATGCATTAACCATGGCATAAGCCTATTCCAGGGGTGGGCAACCTTGGCTCTTTTATGACTCGTGGACTTCAACTCCCAGAATGGGCATCTCATTCCCTAAGGCAGGCACCACAATAGACAAGGCCACTTCCTGGGTTCTGAGAAATGACACCGCTTAATCAAAGCGATCCATGGTGTGTCAACTCTGCTGACACACACCACCTGAGCAGAAGCTGTTGGAGCTATTTCCTCAAACAGCTAGGCCCCAGGTCACAAAGAGCTTCATACGTAGAAACCTAGAGGGACACCAAAAGGTGGCTCTCTTTTTTCTTACAGATCACAGGCCGCTGGGCAACTTTTGTCTAGCAGTTATGAGCACAGCAGAACATGTTATCCAACAGGGCTGAGCCCTTTCCAATATTTGAAACTGATAATTTGCTAGTGATCATTTTTCATTGCCTCTTGGATTCTTTGCTCCTATTACGTCAAGAAATCATCATGGGTTTTAGGCAGAGGTGCTGGTAATTTGGGACTGTAGCAAAGATAAGTAAATTACTTTTTTTAAAAAAAAATATTTCTCTGGGCTCCTCACCTTGGTCTTTGCTTGGATGGGCGCTCCATGGTCCAGCAAGATTTCAGCAATTCGCAAATGTCCGTTGCGGGCGGCACAGTGCAATGGGGTTAGCTCATCCTGTAGAAAAGGTAGCACTTTAAAAGGTGTGGAGAGAGTAAAATATGTTATTTTACAGGTCTTGTACCCTGCAATGCTGTTATGCACACCAACTGAGGGCTGTTGGAAGCACCTAGCCGATCTTGAGTGAATCCCAAAACGATGGGAATATACACACATTTCTTTAGCAACCCATCCCTGGATTTGGTGAGGAACAAAGGGGTCTTCAGAATCCAAGGCCTCCATCACCCTAACGAAAGCAGTGTTGTGCTGTTGCAACACAAGAGCTGCTGCTTTTGCCCCTGCAGGTAGCATCATGATGCACATACAAGCAGCCTAACTGCAGGTGTTACTTCTCCACTGGTCCTCCTGATCTCCCTGGCCAACGTCCCTGTGAAGGGACAGGCTGTGGTGCTTCTTTACCAACTTCTCTCTCTTCCGTTCTCCTCCACACTGTCCATCTGGTGGCAGGACTTACCTTGGTGCGAACCTCAATGTGGGCTCCCCGGTCAAGCAGCAACCGCACCATTATGATGTTGCCACGTCGAGAGGCGATGTGCAGTGGGGTGATGCCGTTCTACAGGGGAGAGCAGAGAAAGGGGAAGAAATGAGACAAAACTTCTTCCCAGAAAACTGCAGTGCCCTGGGACCTGATACCCAGAGTACATTTTGGGTGGCATGCTTGTTTGGGGGCAACCCAACTGGTGCCTGAATGCCTGCAGAGGCTTTTGACTCTTAAATAAAACACTAAACTTGTCCCCTAAAATTAAACCCACTGTTTTCCACTTAGCAGCAAAACAGGCGCCTTACGCCTTCCCTGCTTGACCAACGCCAAAATCTTCCAAAATTAACACAAGGTCTGAGAACTGTAGCCTCGCTCACTCAGATGTCTCATGCCCACTGCAGTCCTTTCCTACACACAAGGACTTATTTGCTTTTTTTAAAAAGTTTTTTTAAGTTTGAGGATTTATGGCTCCCCCTGGTATTCCATTCTGGGCTTGGGTTTTCCCCACCCCACATGGGGGTAAGAGTCAAAGAATTTTTCACAACGGTGTTTCCCAACTTGCTGGGACACCTTAGCCTGGTAGAGAGGAAGGGTCATGCATGGAGCTAGCCTGAAGTCTCTGTGCGACTGCGAAAGGACTGACCCACTCTAGGTTCCTTGCAGCCTTTGCTAATTATTACCAAGAGTAGGTTGACAGACACTGCAGATTCTTGTATTATAGGCAGAACATAATAAAGTAGTTAGTCTGAACTCTGCATTCCCACCAATGCTGTGAGGACAAGCCACTGGACTATAAATTGAGAGCAACCTCCACTCCTTACTGGCACAGATGATGTTATCTAGTTTGGGTAATGAGATGTCTGCAAAAAAAAAAACCAACAACAACCAAGCTCAGAGAGCACCAAGGACCCTGAGCTACGAATATTCTCCTTTATCCGTAAAGTAGTTAGCTTGACGTCTGCACGTGTGGGCCTGGCTGTTCGTGCCTAACACATCCTTGGCAAGTTGAAGGTGAGTGGACTTCAAATCCCAGAATTCTCAGCAACGGCTCTGCTGGCTGTGGAATTCTGGGAGTTGAAATCCATAGACCAGGAAATTGCCAAGGTTGGGAAACTCGGTTCTAGTGCATCGGCGTGGGCTCGGCACCTACCTGGGGGGTGAAATTGACACTTGCTCCACGATTGAGTAGAAGTTGGGCCACATTGAGGTTCTCGTAATGTGCTGCGATGTGAAGGGGGGTGAAGCCAGTCTGTAGGAGAAGAATGGAGGGGGAACAGTCAAACACTCCAGGCAACCCACCCAGTAAGAAATACAGGGAGAATTTTCAAATTGCCCTCTTGCTAAACACCTCTTGGTCATCCATTCATGCTGAAACAGCTCAGCAGAGGGACTTCTTGCTATTTTGGAGCATTATGTGCTTAAATGGTTTTCTTTATTAGCGGCTATTTTACACAAGGGATCCGTGTACGTTTCTGAGGCATCCTATAATGAAAATCCACTATAGGCAGTCCTTGACTTACAAGCACAATTTCTGTTGCTAAGTCAGGTGGTTGATCAGTGACCCACACTCAATTTTATGATCTTTTTGCCATAGTTGCTTAGCAAATCACTGCAGTTTTAAATGCATCGCATGTCCTTAAGTAAATCAAGCTTCCCTCATTATCTTTGCTTGTCAGAAAGCAAAGCTGGGAAGGTGTAAAATGCCAAATCACATGGATCCCAGCACACTGCAACCGTTGTAAATACATGCGGGTTGTCAAATGCCAGAATTTTGATCCCGTCACTACAGAAATGCTGCGATGGTTGTTAACGGCGAGGACCAGCTGTAAGTCCATTTTTTTTCAGTACTATTGTAACTGCGAAGAGTCACTAAATGAATGGTTGTTAAATGGAGGACTTCCTGCACATCAAATCTCACACTAAGAATCCTTTCTATTGTGTCCACAGAGTAGGTCAACATGTGCAAGGTGAGGCATTATGGTCCTCTGACACATGCAAGGAGCAGAATTTGAAGCATAATGCTGCACCTGCCCTCTTGCACAATTGAAAGCAGCGATCCCCAACCTTTCCGCCTTTGTGGAAATTCCATTGGTGCGAGGCGCGGTGGGTGTGCTCGCCGCTCGCACAAATGGAGCTTCATGCACACGCGTGAGTCCCCGCCATTTGCGAAAGTGGAACTGCGGGCGCAACTGCCTCTCGTGCGGCCTGATTCTGAACGGGCCTCAGCCCAAAGGCTGGAGACTTCTATTTTAAAGTACCCACAAACACTTCCTTCCATCTGCCAGTTGCTCAACTCTACAGACTAAACAAACAGAACCGTAGTAAACCCTTGGCTTAACCTAACAGAAACAAACAAACCCATTTTTCATTTGAATGACCTCTTCATTCAACAGGCTAATGGTCATTAAATCAAGGTTTCTGCCCATTGAAGGAAGATTTTACTGCAAATGGTGCCACTTACGCAAATTACGTAATTAAGGGAATTATGTGAAGTGACCCAAAAGAGGTACACTCAGGTTTAACAGATCTCCTCTCCCTTAAGCAGTCCATTAAATTCAGATTTCACTATAAAGCAGCAGATCTCCTTTCCATGTTCTCTTAAACAGAGAGTATGCATGATGTGACTGAATGTGCACAAAAAACACACCACTGAGTCCAGACTCACAAATAATTGCTTTGCTTGCTTAACATGCTCTGTCCACCCCAATAATCCATATTCTGATTTTACGTGATAAAATGTCCTGTTAGCTGTTCACACAACAGGCCAAGGCCAGTGGGTAGATTCCCACCACCGAAGCTCAAATGATCCAACTGCATTTCAGCCTAACTTAACACACTCCCTTTGACACACTAACCTTACCCTTTGATCATAGGTAACTTTCCTGCTTTATAGTCCAATTCAGCAGGTGAGCTAACTCTTGGGTAGAAGTTCACAATCCTTCCAGACAGCCCAGTGCGAATCCCCTTCTTGAGGTAGGATTAGGAATTAGAATCTTTATGATCATGATTTAATGCTTGTCGCTTTTATGTACACTGAGAGCTTCTGCACCAGAGACAAATTCTTTGTGTGTCCAATCACACTTGGCCAATAAACTATTCTGTTCTGTTCTGTTCTCTGTTCTATTCTATACTTCATCCTGTCCTGTCCTGTCCTATCCTATTCCATGTTAAGATGAATCAACTGATTGAATGTGATTTTTTTTCAAGTGGGCCCACTAAAGCCAGGATCCTCCCCTTATCAGCCTGACCCATGGATCTCCCCCGGGCATGGCCAGCTGACCTTGGAAAGGACATCGGCATTGGGGTCGTTTTGCAGAAGCACGGCAGCTGTTCGTGTGTCATCGTTGCGGGCGGCTATATGTAACGCCGGGAGGCGCACCTTCCCTTTCGTCCCATAGTTGATCAAGTGGGCGACCACGTTTTCATGGCCCTGCTGCAGAGCTACTGCTAAGGGAGTAAAGCCATCCTGCCAGAGATGGGAGAAAGGAAAACATAAACGTAAGAAGACAGGATCAACCATTTCAAGAGGCTCTCCGCTTCAACGTCTCATCAGCCTTCGAGCCATTGTCCCTCCATTGCAGGATGAAGGCCTCTTCTGCATGTTTCCAACCCATATGGTCCTGAGCTTTATTTTACAAGGGCTTTTGGTCCACCATACTTGCTGATGTCATTGCTCCATCTTGCTTTAGATCTCTTTTATGGACGCTTTTTTATCAAGTGGGATCCATTCTATGCCTGCCTTGGTCCAGCTGCCCTCAGTTCTTCTTGCTCTGTGATCAGCCCACTTCCACTTAAATTATTTCATTATCTACTTCCTGAAATTCCTTGAAGGCAAGCGCGAGCAAGCTGGGCCCTTCAGCACTCATGTACAGTGGCCAAAGCACCATAATTTTAGAGACAAAAGTTTAGGTATGTCATGCAAAGATAGGAATAGGGCGAGAATGGTGCGTTTCCCTTACCCTTCATCAACAGAGCTGATGTTTTCGTTGGAGAAAGATTTAGAAAGTAGGAAGTTAGGAACAGGAGGAGCCACATTTTTAAAGACAACATTTACTAACATGATTTTTCAGGGCCAAAACATGGAAATAAGCATCAACATCTCAGCGGGAAGCCTCTGAGGATAAACACACAGCCACTTCTCGTATAGCATCTACCTTGGTGAGTGACTATTCTCAAATACGATGGTAATAAACAATAATTTAAAAAATCATTTTGGGGGCAATGTGCCGGACAACCAAAGCCTTCATTGTGATACTGATTAAGGTCTGGTCAGTTTCAGGCAGCAATGCCAGCTAGCAGGAGAATCATAATCGACTAATTAAGGTCACAGAGCAGTTAGCACTTTTAGAAACCCTCTGGATCAGGGGTCTTCAAACTTGACCACTTTAAGACTTGTGGACTTCAACTCCCAGAATTGCTCAGCCAGCCCCCAGGGCTGGCTGAGGAATTCTGGGAATTGAAGTCCACAAGTCTTAAAGTGTCCAAGTTTGAAGACCCCTGATCTAGATACAGAGAAAAGCAGCTCAGGAATAGAAAAAGGAACGGTTAAGCACAGAATACCCTATAAGAAAATTTTATATGAATGAGATGGCAGCAACCATCAATTTTTGCAGTGTCTTTTCTCTCTCTCCCTCTCTCTCTTTCTCTCTCTCTGTCTCTCTCTCTCTTCCTCCCTCCCTCCCTCCCTTTCTCTCCCATTTCGCTTAATGACCAGTTGCTGGAATAGAACCTGGTCGCTAAGCAAGGAAAGGATGTACCGTATTAACTTCTCCAAATCTCCACTTCTTTTCCTTCACAGCATCGCCGTGTGATCTGTTATGGCCTCCAAGCAAACAGAGGCACACCCTTGCTACAAACTGCTGTTTTATTTTTAGGATGACCACCCCATCCCTGTGAGGTAAAGTAGGCACCTGGCCCTGGGCTTGCCCAGTTCCTTTCCCACATCTGAACTGGGGGAGTGTGAAACAGCAGAGAAATACTGGGTAGTGTTAGAACAAATTTCCCCGCTAATAATCAGCCTCTAGTAGCCATGAAGTAAACAACATATGGGAGAAAGGAGCCAGGAGTGAGTGGGCCTGAATTGTCTATATATATCGCACTCACACTGGAGAGCAAAGGCGTTCACGAGAATTCTATAAATGTGGCTGATCAGAATTCAGAAAGACTTGTGCTCTTCTCACCCTGATGACTCTGGGTGAACGCCTGGAGGAAGATACTCACCTCTGTGGCCACGTTTTGATTGGCACCATTTTCCAGTAAAAACTTGACTACTTCCAGGTGATTCTCTTGGGCGGCCATATACAGGGGTGTGAAGCCTTTCTGCAAACAGAGAATCAGCCAAATGACCTCAAACGCCACACAAATAACACAACCGACACAGAAACACCGAAGGAGAAAATCGATGGGTGGAAGGGACTGAATGTAGCAAGCTGTGGAGAACAAGACCTGGGCTCTCCAAACTTGCCAACTTTAAGTCTTGTGGACTTCAACGCCCAGAATTCCCCAGCCAGCGTAGCTGGAGATCATCTCAAACCTTGATTCCAAGTGACATTTTGTTGTGATCTATAAAAACTGAAGTGCTGTTAGGACAGCAAAACTGGTATCAATGGGTTTTGCTGAACTTGATGAGATTACAATGCAGGGTAACGTGTTTTTTTTAAAAAAAGGAAAACTTGACTGCACCACCATAATCGGGGTTTATTAGACCTAGTGGCTCCCAGCAAGAGATCCCGCTCATTTCAAGATTGCAGCTGAGTGCAATAGATAGATAACATATCGCCCAGGTCAAAGGCTTCAATGTCTCAGATCGCCCACAGCAAAAAGAGAAGGAGATGATATTGAGAGCAATTCAACAATAAAACAGTGTCTCCAGAAGCTGTGGGTGCTCCATCATTGGAGACCGGACAGCCACTTGTCTGAAATGGAATAGGGTTTACCCAAATTAGAATAACAGAATAATAAGAGTTGGAAGGGACCTTGGAGGTCTTCTAGTCCAACCCCCTGCTCATGCAGGAGACCCTAGACCATTTCAGACAAATGGCTGTCCAGTCTCTTCTTGAAAGCCTCCAGAGATGGAGCACCCACAACTTCTGGAGGCAAGTCGTTCCACTAGTTATTTGTTCTCACGGTCAGGAAATTTCTCTTTAATTCTAGGTTGTTTCTCTCCTTGGTTCCTTTCCATTCATTGTTTCTCATCTTTGGAAAATAGATTGACCCCCTTGTCTTTGTAGGAGCCTCTCCAATATTGGAAGACTGCTATCATGTCACACACACACACACACACACACACACACACACACACACACACACCGTCCTTTTTTTTCTCTAGACTAGACATAAAAACCAGTTCCTGCAACCATTCTTCCTATGTTGTAGGACTTTTGTGGAACGTTTTGGTAGGTTTGTGTAGCTTCCTCTTAAAGGGTTTGTCACTGCAGAAAATTTAAACAGGGCTTCTGGTAAATCAGTGTTTCTCAACCTTGACAATTTTAAGGCATGTGGACTTCAACTCCCAGAATTCCACAGCCAGCATTGCTGGCTGTGGAATTCTGGGAGTTGAAGTCCACATGCCTTAAAATTGTCAAGGTTGAGAAACACTGTGGTAAATCCTACCGTCAATTTCAACCTCGGCTCTGATCCTGCAGAGAGCCAAGAGGAAAGAAACCGAAGGAAAGGAACTCCAGCAGCTCTAAATGCAAAACCCAAAAAAATAAATACAACAGGGGAAAAAAACCAGAGTTTCTAAGCAGATGATGAAATCAAGTGCCTGGAATCACTGGCTGTTTACTCGTCTGCTTAGCCAAAAAATATATATCGCCAGCTTATGCAGAGGCGGTGCGTGCGTGCGTGCGTGCGTATGTGTGTGTGTGTGTGTTTTAAGAGCTGGAAATCAAATGGGGAGTTTCGTGCTTTTTGCAGCCAAATGCAAGCCCTCTTGCTTTCTCCTCTTGGGACAATGACTCACAAGCGTGACTCGCAACCGGGATTGAAAAGATTGCTTTGGGGTTTGTGGGGGGGGGGGAGGAGGATATTTGCTTGCTGTTCTCAGCCAGAATGACAGACATCCAATTACATCTCAAAAGAGAGAGAGCCTGTTTCTGGCACCCCCTGAGCCTGTTGTTCTGCATGTGTTCCATCAGCTCTCTCTCGCTCTCTCTCGCAGCCTCGCAACCTTATTTTCTGCTCCTCTCCCCAATATTTATTTGACCTTCACATATCTGCTTATGTAACCCAAAAATGCAGGAGCCCCCAGAGGGTTACGCTGAGACTAGGCTGCCCGGGAACCAGCAGGGAGCGCTTGTGCACGTTTTCCATCCCGCTGCTGGTCCAACAGCCTGACCGGGTTGATCTTCTCTCTGTCCATCTCTAAGAGACACCCGGAAAGCTTTTGGCTGTTGTCTCAACTCTTCTGGTTGGCTGGGTGGCAGAAAGCAAGCGAGGCTGGCAAGGTTGGCTAAGAACAGCTGGTGCTCCTCAAAAGTGTCAGCGGGATGCGAGGAGGATGCTGGACAGAGGCCGTGCAAGGCTTTGGATCAAGTGACAATATAGACTCCGAGCGAAAGAGCGGGAGGGGAAAGGAAAGCGGAAAAGTAAGCCTAGTCAGGGATTTATGTCAGCGAGCAAGCCATCAGTCCTTTCAGCCCATGGAATGTATTGTTATAGGTAGTCCCCATGCTGGCTGGGGAATTCTGGGAGTTGAAGTCCCTCCCCCATATTAAAGTCGCCAAGATTGAGAAAAACTGCAAACATTTATGAACTACCACTCCCAAAGTCCCTTGCTCTTGACTCTGATGGGAGGCTGATGGGAACTGAAGTCCAAAGCTCTACAGGGGAGCAGATGACTTATTTCTGCTGTATGAGGGCTGCTAAAAACCTTGGGAGCATTTCCCTGTGTTCAGGAGAGGCTGCCGTATGTGGGAGAAGGGGAAAATGATTCAAAGCATTGAGATATACTACTCCAGCTTAATTAATTGAATATAACGTTAATTGAACATAAATGTAAGGGGAAATGGAATCAAATCTAATTTCATTAGTGTCTCGGCACTTTGCTCTCTCCCCACCTGTTTAGAACCCAGCTCTGTGCACAAAGGGGGTTTTTAAAAGGAGATAAATAGAATAACTGGAAGCGTCTGTGGAGATTCTCAGCCATCCCAGTCACGGTTGTTTCAGCCCAGCTGTGGGCCACAGACCACAGTTGGTGACCCCTGTCTTAGAAGGCTCACCTGCTTGTTGGGGATTCTTACCTGTGATTGTGCATTGACATTTGCCCCAAAGTTCACCAGCTCTCGTACAACATCATCTTGTCCTGCCAAAGCAGCGATGTGTAAAGCTGTGTTCCCTTTCTGAAAAAGCCAGATGGAAGATAAAAATTATAACCAACCTGAAAGAGAACCTCTAAAAAATATTTTATAAAAGCAAAAAAGAGCAACGAATCTGATGAATCAAGAACAGCAACTGTAATTTTGTATTGAAAAAATTCATTCTTACAACTCTGTGTTTTGCTTTGATTGGCATGTTGGATGAACCCAACTCCTGAATATATCTACAATTCTGAGCAAACGTATCATTATTTCATTGACATCACTTTCTTCAAAGAGTTTTGGACATTTTTTAGAGAAGCTTCTGGGCAAAATCCATAGCCAGCTTGGCCACTCCAAGATGATTGATTGATTGATTGATTGATTGATTGATTGATTGATTGATTGATTGATTGATTGATTCATTTTCTACAACCCCCCATCTCAATCCTATTGAGTCTGGGCAGTGAACAATATCACAGTATCACACAATAACTGCAGTTCTGCAAACTTTGAGAAGTAGTGTGAAGCTCCAACTAAAACAGTGTTTCTCAACTTTGACAATTTTAAGGCATGTGGACTTCAACTCCCAGAATTCCACAGCCAGCATTGCTGGCTGTGGAATTCTGAGAGTTGAAGTCCACATGCCTTAAAATTGTCAAGGTTGAGAAACACTGGACTAAAATATATTTATTAAAAGCCAATAGTATAGTAAGTAAATAGTTCTTGCCCAGCCATAATCATAATTAAATCACTACTTTCCTTCATGGTGAGGAGGTCATGCAAATTTGTTGGAAAATGTTCAAAGATTAAGGCATTCTCTTTTCTTCCCAGAGTGATGAATGAGTGGATTTTATCGCCCAGAATTCCCCTGCCGCAGGACTACTGAGGAGAATTCTGGGAACTTGGTCTGGGGCAAATGCCTTGGATTGAAATATTTTAACGAATCAAGCCAAACATATCTTTGTCCCTACTTCTCTGGAACCCCTTACCTTGGTTGTTGTTTCCAGCACAATTTCCTTGTGTAACAGCTCAGCCACCATCTTTACATGCCCCTCCTTAGAGGCCAGATGTAAAGCATTCAACCCATTCTGGAAAAAAAAGAAGGGGTGTTAAGCTAAGTTTGTTGTGTTAACTCACTGTGCTATGCAACAGATTCAGCCAGGGCAGGGATACGGGTTAGGGTGTGTGGAGGAAAACTAATAAAAAAAAAAAACCACAGTGGTTGCATTCACACAGCACGCTGGACTTAAGATATTGGATTAAACTCGTTTCTGAAATCATGCAATACACTCAATCATAAACTAACTAAACAGGCTGGGTTTGCACAAAACACTTATGTTGTATTGCAACACAAACTGACACACACACAAAGCCAAGGTTAAAACTAAGCTTAGCTTACTGTACGCATGCAGCTGCTAAGTCTGGGTAAACCTGTTGTGCAAACACAGCCTGTGTGTGAGACAAGAAAGAGAAAGAGAGAAAGGCCACGTTCACACAACCTGCTAAATCGGGGCAATGTTTTAACTCGAATTTAACTGTTTGGGAGAAGTAGCATGTTTGCCAACCCAAGTTCTTTTATTAGTCTGTTCCATCCATTGGGCAAATCCAAGATGTGGGTCACTTCAATCAAATTATGCTCTCTGCGCAAATGCAGCCACGGAGCAGGAAGGAGAGGAGACTTGGTTTTAAATTCGCTACTATATTCCTGCAATGCATATGAATGTCCAGCGGTCGCAAATTTTGCAAGAATTAAGTGTTTGCATTTTTCAACAGTGGTACCTGCAAAAGGGGCCGCGTCTCAAAAAATCCGGATGCTGGTCACATGAGACTGAAGCCCTGGTCCATTTTTACGCGCTTTGGGTCATACCTGGAATGTCCTGGAATGTGCTGGAATTTCCAGCATGTATACATTATTGAAACAGCGACATCTATGCTGGCTTGGGCATGTCGTGAGAATGGCTGATGGTCAGATTCCGAAAGATCTCCTGTACAGAGAACTAGTGCAGGGAAAGCACCCCAGAGAGAGACCTGAGCTGCGATATAAGGATATCTGCAAGAGGGATCTGAAGGCCTTGGGAATGGACATTAACAGCTGACCTCTGATCGTTCTGCCTGGAGGCTAAAGACACAGCATGGCCTTCTCCAATATGAAGAGACACTTGTGCAGCAGGCTGAGGCAAAGAGGCAGTCCCAGAACCAGCGAAATCTGGGGACTGGACAGGGGACAGATTGTATCTGCCCTCAGTGTGGAAGGGACTGCCATTCTCAAATTGGCCTTTTTAGCCACACCAGATGTTGTTTTAGGACCTCTTTCCAGAGCATGATTCCATAGTCTCTCGAGACTGAAGGATACCAATGATGATGGGTCATACCATACACATGTGCTAGACATTCACAGACTTACACAGAGAAAAATCACAACCACCCTCCCCCCCAACCCTGCACACTTTAGCTTCTCATCATGCCAAAGAAGTTGTCAACCGTAACACTTAATCCTTTTCAAATGACTTAGGCCAACCCAACATTCTTCTGGTAACTTCTGCTAAGTCTGACTCTCTCTGTAATTGTTTTCCCAAGCTGATGTCTTCTGGAAGAGTGGGGACACATATCTAGACAGCACCTGCTTGGGGAAGGCAGTTCTCTTGCCCAGGGATTCCCCAAAGTTGGGCACTTTAAGACTTATGGACTTCAACTCCCAGAATTCCCCAGCCAGCAAGGGGTCCACAAGTCTTAAAGAAGCCAAGGTGGCTGTATCCCAACATCCATCTTGATAAAGTACCCCACCTTCAAAGGTTGATATCTTTCATCTGCCCTGCTCTTCCCCCATTTCTGAAGATGGCCAGATTTTTGTTTTCAGTTCAGTGTGCTAGTTGGTTCTAATACCATAATTGTATATTTTAGATCTTGACTCTGTTGAAATTGTATCCTCATGGTAGACTTATCTAATCCGGTGTTGTAGAAATCAAGGGGCTCGCTGGCACTTGAGTCTAATGTGCTGGGTGATGCCAGCCAGTCTGTCACCCTCGCTTTTACAAATACACATGCAGAGATTCCCATTTCCATTTTGTTTTGCAGAAAACTCCTTTGGCAGTCCATGTTTTCATTTTTCCGTATCTGTCGAACATCTAAAGACAGATGAGTGATGCCCGATGCTGGCTTCTCTGGCAGTGATGAGAATGGAATCAAGATCAGTGCAGATGGCAATGATGATCAGATGGCAGGGTGGAGGCCACTGGCCTTGTGGTCTAGGTCTGACCACATGCATCCCACTTTCATTGCATACAGGACACATGAGGTTGGACCTTGACCACAAGTGTGACATGCCCTGGGGTAGACAAGACAAAGGTGCACTTGAACTATGGGACAACGATGGGAAGAACTGACCATGCAAAAGGCGCTAGGTCTTCACAAAACACGCTTGAGAATTTCCCAGGATTGGTGAGCAGTCAATCCTGTACCGCATTGAATACATTATGCTTCTATGTATACAGTCTTCCTACTATTTCCATGCTGGTTGATCCCACGACACTCTCCAGACTAATCAGCTGAGCTGATTTACTTCCAGGTTAGCTGCGGGGCATCTCAAGCCACAATGATTACTCCTTTGAGATGCTAGACCTCTGGAAAACTTGGGGCAAGCTGATTGCTCATTAGCAGGACCTCCCAGCTTCTTATGCCTCTCAAGAGATCCAGCCACGATTACAGTTTGCAACTTACTAGCATGTGAATTTTCAATACCGCAGAGGATGGTGGCTTAGCAGCACTGCATCTTCCCTCCACAGCAACTGCTTTGATTTATTTTTCTGTCCCAGAACTCAACACAGAAATGCACACAAAGTGAAATTAAGAAATGAATGGACAGCAGACAAATGAATGGGGGGAGAAGGTTACATTCTCTGACAGGTCAGCTGGAGGAACGACTCGGAGTAAGCTTGGTTTTCTTTGCATTTAAGGTCTGCATCGATGCATCAAATTAAAAATTGGCTTTGGATTGCTTCTGAGAAATTAGAAAGTGAAAAAGGTGGCAGAATGCAAGTATTTTAAACCTAAACTTCCCCTCTTGGCCTAGAGCCAGCGTCTTTTCTCCTCGCTTCAACAACCACAGATGTTTACATTTTTTTGCACAAATCCCTGGGAACCCTTTTTCCAAAGCAAAATGTCCACAGCGATTATCCCTCATTCCCCTCTTTTCTCCTTCCAGATGTGCCTCCTTTGTTTCTGCTTTTTGCTTTTCTCCATTCAGACAGCTTACAGCAGATAGGATGGCAGTGCTGCCAACATCTCACCCTTTCCCCCCCCTCCCTATTCCAATGTGTAATGAGAGGTCATGACTGCTTTGAATTACAGTTCATCTCTGATCCCTGCTAAAGAAGGAAATCCATCCAGGAGGTATTGCAAGTACCATTCCCATAAGATCTCCCTTCCTCCCTTCCTCCCTCACTTGCTGGACCCATCTGAAGAAAGTTCTCTGCTTCTGCTTTACTTTAATGAGATGCTTTTCCAATTATGCATAAACGGCAGCTGCCTCCAGCCCAAAACTTGCATGCAAGCTGGAGAGATAAAGAAAGAGGCTCTTTCCACACCACACCCTCTGCAGATAAACAGGCCCAAACCACAATCGAACAGTATGTTCATGCCTCAAAACAAAGGGGAGGTTAGATCAATTCCTCAAAGAGAGAATGCCACAAAACTGAGAAGGTCTGCTTAGAGCAGGGGGTGGGCAGCTAGGGTGACTTTACGACCTGTAGACATGGCTGGCTCAGGAATTCTGCGACTCCACAGGTCGTCAAGTTGCCATCGTTGCCCACCATGGCTTAGAAGGTTGGGTAAGAGAAAGCAAAAGTGTGGATGACCCAAGGAAAGCAAGGAATCTCTCCTTTCAGAGTTATTTTACGCTGAATTTAAATGTGGTGGATTCAGAAAGGATCCCTACAGCTAACCTGTGAACTGGATGCCATCAGAGGCAATGTCCACTGAGGGACTTCAAAGGAAAGTGGACAAATTCATGGGAGACAGATACTACTGGTCAGAAGTAGTATCTTGAGGGTGGTTTATTACAGCTTGAATTCCAGGCAGAGTAACCTAGGTACCAACTGCTGCGGCACTCCTTGTGATGATGTCTGTCCAAAAAACGACAAGATGGCAGCCACAATATGGTCATGGAAACGCCAGCCTTCTTGTACTGCCATCATGACTTTATTGACTCCCCCTGCAGACAACACCTGATTAGACTGGTCAGAAATTTCCCTGATGCAAAACGCCAAGGTGGTGGGCACATCGTAACATCGGAAGCTTGTGTAAAGTAGGTTAGAGCAGACAGCTGGAGTCTGATGGTTTCCGGAATGTGATCAAGAGCATCTTGGGGAAGGCAACCCATCCCGTTGTAATGATTAGGGGTCAGAAGGAACAGTGCAGATAAGAGGCAGCTGAGCCTTCAGAAGGAATGAGGGCATGGCAAATGTCTCAGAATGGACATTCCCTAGTTTCTTGGGCTGCACAGGTAAGGGGGGAAGAGATGTATTTTCAGATTTGCAAGTTTCTGTTAACATAACTTTACAAGTAAGTTACCGCTACTACTTCTGGGTGTTCTTTTTATCTGGATTATCTCACAAAGTTGGCAACTACAGATAGACCATCAGATATGGGTCTTCTGCCATGTCAGAATCCCTAAAGATAAATCAAGGAACATAGAATAATAGGACTGGATGGGACTTGGAAGCCTTTTAGTCCAAACCCCTGCTCAAATAGGAGACCCTATACCAGTGAGAGCGAACCTTTTAGAGACCGAGGGCCCAAACTGCAACCCAAAACCCACTTATGTATTGCCGGGTTTTGGGTGGGTGTGGCTCACTTGGGCACAGCTACAGTGGGCGTGGCAGACTGGATGGGCATGGCCGGGATGGGCGTGGCCACCTCGATGTTGCTTATGGGGAGGGACATCTGTGAGAGCCAGGCAGGGCAGGGTTTGGGGAGATCCAGGGGGTCTCTGGCGGGTGGGATGGTGGGCTCCCCAATGGCAGCTCCAGGCTGGCTGGCCTTAGGCCAGTGATGGTGAACTTTTAGAGACCACGTGTGCTGGGGTGATGATGCGTGCCCACAGAGAGGGCTCCGCGTGCCGCCCTATACCATTCCTGATAAACAGCTGTCCAATCTCTTCTTAAAAACTTCCAGTGTTGGAGCATTCACAGTTTCTGGAGGCAGGTTGTTCCACTGATTGATTGTTCTCACTGTCAGGAAATTTCTCCTTAGCTCTAGGTTGCGTCTCTCTTTGGTTAGTTTCCATCCGTTGCTTCAGGTTGTCCTGCCTTCAGGCGCTTTGGGGAATAAGTTAACCCCCTCTTCTTTGTGGCAGCCTCTCAAGTATTGGAAGACCGTTATCATGCCAGCCCTAGTTCTTCTCTTCACTAGAGTAGACATAGCTAGTTCTCTCAATCATTCATTATGTGCTTTAGCCTCCAGATTCTTTAATATGTCAGTCCATGTCAGAAAACACCCTTAAGCCCTGGTGCAGCGTGGAGACATCATTCCTTGCCTTTATCTATTCTGCTTCTCCTGTGCAACTGGGAGCAGGGCATGTCCAAGATACACAGAGAACCTCTGAGCTTCGGGTTAACATGTAATATGCAGGGATGCTGTTTGGATTGTCTATCTGGTCATTGGCCAGGTATCGCCACAGGAAGATTTGTGGACTTCAGCCTTTCCTCAAATCTTCTTGGCACAATCGTTTTATTGCTTAGAAGCTTATTCTGCTCTCTGAAAGCAAGGCAGTGAGGAACAGCTCAAAGTAGGCACTGCAAATAACCAGGACAGGCCAACGTCCTCAAGTAAAGGTCAAGGGGAAGGGCATAATTTTCTATCTACAGATTGAGAAGATTAATTACACATCAGAGGTGTGAAATGCTTGCTTGTCTCTCTCCCACAGTCAGCACGGATTTGGGGAATGGGATCTTAAGTAATGCTGCCATTCACACAACATGTTTATTTGGGTCAATTAAAGATCCAGCATTTGCATTTGTTCAACGTCCTAAACTGGGTTAGAAAGAACTTCCACTTGTTTTTTTTGTTGCTTACTATAATATAGGAGCCCAACTTGTTTGGTTAGTTTATGGTTCAATATATTGTGTAAATGCAGAACATGGCTTAATTCAGGATCCAGGTTTGTGCATGCAGCCAGAGAATGGTAATGGTAATGTTACATATGCTGGATGCTATCCAATATATCCTAACTTTCAGATGTGTGGACATTAATTCTCAGAATTCTCCAGCCATAGAAATTAAAGTCCATACATCTGAAACCTGCCAAGGTTGAGAAACACTGGCATAGAGTAACCAGAAGGATCTTTTTGGTCCACTGAGGGTTGAAAACAGATCAAAATGTAGCAAGCCCGTGGATTCTACTCTTGTATTACCAATTCTCCCCAAGACATAGGTGGTCTGGGAAGCCTCTTGTGGAAGGAAACCTGAACCGGTGGGCTGTTCTTGTCCACCTGTCTTGTCTGCTGCAGCTACTTCTCATCCCAGGTCGCCTGTTTTCAGCTCAGAAAGATGGGGTGAATAGGAAGGAATAAATGGCAATTGCTTTGGCTGGCCACCCACTCCTTGGTGACTCCAACATTGCATGCTCTGCATTGGGATGAGCAAGGTGAGTCACTGTCTGATGGCAAAGGCATTCCCCACCTCCAGCCTCACTTATGAGCAGCACCAGCCCTGAATACAAAAGGAGATCGACAAGGACACGGGCTCTGCCCTTAGTCTATGTTCTTCTCCAAAGTGGAGTTCTGATTTCTCCATTTCTCTGCAGTTTTTTCAGCAACCCTTAGTCAAATGATAAAAGTCCTTGTCCCACTGAGGTGGAGATGATGGAGCTCAGATTAAAGGCTTTCAAAGGAGCAAGAGCAATTCATGGAGGCCACCTTCTCAAGAAGGTGATCAGGGAGCTTGAAAGAATTCAGCAAAAGGGCAGCCTAAACAATTAAGGATTGCAGCTAAAACATATGAAGAATGATTGCAGGAATGTCTGGTTTAATGAAAAGAAGGACTAGGGGAGACATGATAGTACAGTTCCAATATTTGAGGGGCTGCCCCAAAGAAGAGGGAGTCAAGCTATTCTCCAAAGCACCTGAAGGTAGGACAAGAAGCAACAGATAAAAACTAATCAAGGAGAGAAGCAACCTAGAACTAAGGAGAAATTTCCAGACAGTTAGAACAATTAATCAGTGAAACAACTTGCCTTCAGAAGTTGTGGGTGCTCCAACACTGGATGCTTTTAAGAAGAGATTGGACAACCATTTGTCTGAAAGGGTATAGGGTTTCCTGCTTGAGCAGGGGGTTGGACTACATGACCTATTACTCTGCGGCTTTTGGGGGAATGTATGAAGTCAGTTATGGTATGAAAAAAAAATAGGTTAAATAAATGCCCTGAAATGTAATGCAGGGAGTTTTAAGGAACTACATCTTTGCCCACCATAAACAACATGGCGGGAAGGTCACCAATCTAAAAAGAGCACTGAACAAATTCACAGAAGATCTATCAACCGCCACAAGTCTTCATGGACATTTATTACCTCCTAAATTACAACCAGGATATTTTAAAATTTCAGCTGCTGGAGAAGGATAATGGAAAGAAGTTAGCCTTCTTTAGTTCAGAATACAGAACAAAAATGGCTTGATCCAGCTGATCTTTTCTAATTTTGGAGGGATAGAGAGAAAAGGTCCATCTAAAACATTTTTTAAAAATCCAATATTTAGGCCCAGCCACTCATGACCATTAAGTTAGGGACAAATCTCATGGAGAAAATCTATCAATGTGGTCACTAGGAGTTGTCATCAGCTTGGTGGCACTTAATCAATCACTAACAATAGTCACTTTTCTGGCAGAAATCTTTCTGCCACTGGGAAATGCTACTGTTTATACTAAAGTCAGTTAAGTAGAATTGGATCTGGTTAGGCATTTGAGATGAGAGACTTCCAGGAAATTCCAGGACAATCCATCTTGGAAAAAAGCACTGGCAAGTCACGACTGTGTTGTTGCTAATCAACTTGACAGCATTTTTATCTTTTTATTAATGATGTTCAACACAAGCCCAGTGAGGGGCTATAACCCGAGGGCCACACAGAGCCAATTTTAGACATTGACATTGGCCCTAAACTTTGGAAAGCTGTCGAAGCTCTATTTAGCAAGTGCTAAGAGAGAAAAACAAAAGCTGTGTAACAAGTGTACTTGGCAACAATGCTGCCAAACTACACGATCAGCTCAAGACGAACAGGGAAAGGTCTCCTTTGAACAGAAGGTGCCAACACACACCCACACATCTTAATGAATGAGGGTCATATGAAGCTAAACAGGAGGCCTTAATTTTCATGGTGACAATGGAAATTAACACCAAGGGAGCAGGACTGCAAGAGGATTGAGGCCTTTGAACTTTGGTCATACCAGTATTCCAATATTTGAGGGGCTGCCACAAAGAAGAGGGGCTCAACCTATTCTCCAAAGCACCTGAAGGCGGGACAAAAAACAAGGGATGGAAAGTAAACAAGGAAAGAAGCAACCTAGAACTAAGGAGAAACTTCCCAACTTCAGCATCCTGGATGAAGACCTGCTAGAGGAGACCAAACCAATTTTTGAGTTCCACGAAGGACCAAATGCAGATCTCCACTACGCGGCCCAGACAAGGCCAGGGGCAAGTGAACCGAAGACCTACCTGGTTGCAGGTATTAATATCCACATTGTTCCTTAGAAGGTCTAGAGCTTTGTCCAGATTCCCTGATCGTGCTGCTCGGAGGAAGCTGGTTGCAGCATCAGCCTGGGAGAGCAAGGGAAAGAAATGATTAGCTGATTAAATAAGCAGGACCCATTTCTTCCTGAGATTTCTTTACCCTGAAACTCAATTATCTCATGCCAAGCTCCAACTGCAGGTTTACTTAACTGATTGCTCCTCGGTTGGTGTGTGTGTGTGTGTGTGTGTGTGTTTTAAATGGAACACCCTTGCATGTAAAAAACGAGCCCATCGGGGCACGATTAGAATTTGCTCTTCCTTTGGAAATGAGTGGACCATCTCTGACTTTTACCCTGATATGGGCTGCTATTTTTAGCAAGGCCTTGTGTTATTCATCAGCTGCAGCACCACCAAAGTACATCTGGTGTCTTCCTCCAGCCCATTTCTTACATCTTGGAGAGTCCTAATGTGGCTGATGGGTGGGTTTTGGCTTATATGCTAATGGCCCCAGCTGTTGTGAGTGCCAAGATATAAGATCATAGCCTTGGAGATAATGCAATCCTCTAGCTAGCATCCCAACCTCTTTTCAAGACATTTGGATATCTCTTCCATCTCTGGAGCATTTAGGGATCAAACCTGTGTTTTAAGCTTTGCTCATACTAAACCCAAGTGCCTCAAGCCTCAGGAAGATGGCCATTGAGTACCTCACGTTTGTGTGCTTATTCAATAAACCACAGTTAAACACACCATTATCTAGGTCAGGTTCTCTGAAGAACCATTCCTGTTACATCTCCTGACCCACCAGAGCGGGGAGGTAGGGAATGTTGCGGGTCCCTCTCCCAAGAAGGTGTATCTGGCAGGAACCAGAAGAAGGGTCTTCTCTGTGGTGGCTCCTTCCCTTTGGAACTTCATCCCTGCTGAGTTGAGATCGCCCCCCCCACTTTGACCCTCTTTCCCAAGGATCTGAAGACCTGCCTTTGCCAACAGGCCTGGGGAACCCAGAGCGGGATGGAGACCCTCAAGTGACTTATCTGACTGTTGTCACCAAGGGTGGGGGTGGGGATATGGTTTTTACTGGTTGTTTATTGGGTTTTTATTTTTTGAAAGCCACTCTGAGTCACTGAGAGTGAGTGGGTGGCCCTATAAATTTTCATAAGTAAGTAAGTAAATAAACAAAGCTAGACTGCCAATCAACCAAGTCACAGTCTGACAACATTTCAAAGCTTTTTATCAAGCTTTTAAAAAATCATTTCAAAGCTGGCCAAACTGCAGCCGGCGCTTCTTAAAAAAAAAAAAAAAGCAGAAAACCCCGTAACGTCAATTCTGGAAACTCTGAAGTCAATATTGCTACAGGGCCTCGCTTGAATGTTTGCCGCTTCCTCCCACCTTCCTTCCGTGCACCTGGCCAGATGGGCTTCAACGGAAACCCAGCATGGCTTAGTAGAGGTTCATCATCCTTTCCCTTCAGCTTTTCCCTGTGTCTCGTCACATCTTCCTGAAGCTTGTCCGGCAATCTTAAACTTGCCAAGTCATCTTTTGACCAGGAAGCTCATCCTAATCAATGTTCTGTATTGCAGAACGTCCGATGTTCGGATTGGACACCCCAGGATCGTTCTTTACTCAACGTTGGAGCAAGAATAACCGCAGGCTCCAGTCTTCAATCTGTGCTTCCCCAGAGGAACCCCACAAGTCAGACCTGCTTCCATTAGGCAACTCAGCTGCCGACTCGGAAAGGGGGAAGCAAAATGCAAGCAGTCCTCGACTTACGACCGCACCTGAGCCTAAAAATGTATGTCGCTAAGCAAGACGTTTTGTTCAGTGAGTTTTGCCCCATTTTACGACTCTTCCTGCCACCGTTGTTAAGTAAAACACTGCAGTGGCGAAATTGGTAATACGGTTTTTAACTGGATCTCCTTTCCCCCTTGACTGTGCTCGTCTGGTGGTCGCAAAAGGGGATCACGTGACCCCGGGATACCACAACCGCAGTAAATAGGAGACCATGGAGATGCTGCAATGTTCAGCCAAAAGCCACTTTTTTTTTAGTGCCACGTGTAGACCAGTTCTGGTCACCACCATACCAAAAAGATGCTGAGATCCTTGAAAAAGTCCAGAGAAGAGCAACAAAGATGATTAGGGGACTGGAGGCTAAAATATATGATGAATGATTGCGGGGACTAACTAACGAAGAGAAGGATGAGTGATGCCATGATAGCTGTCTTCCAATAGTTGAGGGGTTATCGTGGAGAAGAGGGGGTCAACCTCTTCTCCCAAGCACCTGAGGGCAGGACAAGAAGTAACAGGTGGAAGGAAGACCATTAAAGAAAGATCCAACCTAGAATTAAAGAGAAATTTCCCTGACAGTGAGAACAATTAAGCAGTGGAATGGAGTTGTAGGTGCTCCATCATTGGAGATTTAGAAAAAGAGATTGGACAGCCATTTGTCTGGAATGGTAGACTGTCTCCTGCTTGAGCTGGGGGTTGGATTAGATGACCTCCATGGTCCTTTCCAGCCCTCCAGCTTCTCATGGAGTTTGACTGTAATCCCCATCATCTTAGAAGTTTTAAGGACTGATAAAGGAATGAAATTCAATGCATCTGCAGAGCCTCGGGAGCTTGCAAAAATGTTTGAACAGAAAGAAGAGTGGGCTTCAAAAATGTGCTGTCTAAGAACACGGAGCAATGACTCTTTCTTAAATTGTGTTGAATTATTCTCAAAAATGAGAGCTGCCAGTTTCAAGAACGTACTTCGTAGCCAAAGCAGCTGGCATTGACTTAGCCCTGAAAGCCGGCATGGCTGAATCCCTCTGCTGTTCAGCCCAAGATAAACAGACTGGCTCTGACCCCTTGAACAAGGCATCAGAAATAGAAATTCATCTCTTCTTTTAACTTTTCTAAAAAAAAATAAAAATGGAGCAGCTAGGTCTTCCAAAGTGGAGATAACCAAGATTCCACCACTATATTTACCCACAAACTTCCTGTGTCAAATCCAGTCAGAAGGCCTTCAGGAGAAGAGAAAGAAAGAATAGTCGGATAGAAAAAAGCTGGCACTAAACCTAGGAGAGAGATTTGTGAATGGGCAGTGAGCTCACACAACCTCAAAACTGTTGGGAACAACTTCCCTAAACTGCTGCTAAGTCAACTTTATGAAAGGGTCAGACTCATTGGCTGGCCATCCACCTTACATTCCTAAACTACCGTTCCTTTCACTTCCGGGGAAGTCTGGGAAATTCTCAGTGGGTCCCTTCTCATGAGTTTAGATTTGGGACAGGGTTGGGCAACGCTTCTCTTGGTACTGAACTGCATCCCAGCAAGCTTTGAATGACTGAGACTTTAAATCTGCAGTTTTCTCAACTTTTGCTCATGATCTGATGTCCGGATCGTCCTCGGGTTACAGCGTGTAACCTTGTTTAGTGACTGTTTAAAGTTACAATGGCACCTTTAAAACTGAAAAACTGAAAAATGTGTCTTCTGATAAAAATGTGGTTAATACAACAAGAAAAAAATACCCTTTCTTCTATAGGAATACTGCATCCCAAAGCATATTCAGCAATGGTTTGTTATGGTTGTCTTGCTGTTTCTTATGGTGGATTACAGTTAGAATATGGAATATTAATTCATTACAATTTTGGCTTATTCTATTCTATTTCTTGCCATAGTAAAGGTCAAAAATCACAGAACTGTCAAATTGCCTTAGTCAACTGCTGCTTCTGTAATAAAAATTATTTTAATTGTTAGAAAAAAAGTTACAATGGCACTGAAAACAGTGACTTAGGAGTGTGTGTCACTCTTATGACCACTGCAGCCTCCCCATGGTCACGTGATCAAAGTTTGGAAGCTTGGCAACTGGCGTGTACTTATGACGGTTGCGGTGTCCCAATGTCATGCAATCCCCTTTTGCGATCTTCTGACAAGCAAAGTCAATGAAGAATCCAGATTCACTTAACAATTGTGTGGCTAACCTAAGAACTGCAGTGAGTCACTTAACAATTGTGGCAAGAATGACTATAAAATCGGCCAAAATTCACTTCGCAACTGCCTTGCTTAGCAATGGAAATTTTGGGCTCAGTTGCAGCTGTAACTCAAGGACTGTCTGTAATCAGAGGTTGGTTTTTTTTTTTATTATTCCATGCAAACCATCGGCCTGCAACTGACCCCTGTCCCTCAGAGAAACCTGCCCAGATAGACAAAGCACATTCCAATGTCCAGCAACAAGCAGGGCATCTACAGGAGCCTTGCTCTCATCCCCGGCTGCTGAGTCATTGATCCATGTGTTTGGAAAGACGCCAGTCTTGGAAGCCCGCAACAGCTGAGGCTGTTCAATGGGTTTGGGGGGATTCTTAGATCCTGCCAGATTTTGCTACAACAGCTCGATAGTTTAGACCAGGAGTAGGCAACCTTGGCTCTTTTATGACTCCTGGACTTCAACTCCCAGAATTCCTGAGCCAGCAGAGCTGGCTCAGGAATTCTGGGAGTTGAAGTCCAGGAGTCATAAAAGAGCCAAGGTTGCCTACCCCTGGGTTAGACAGTTTCAAAGTACATTCCCAAATTGTTGTTACAATCTTTGTCTATATTAACACTGGGGGCCTAATTATAAGCACTGTAATAATAGCACGTCCAATTCTAATGTAACACTCTTAAGCCGGCCAAGAAAAGACTAAAAAAAAAATATAAACAAAGGGATTCCAGACTGCCTGGTCCTTCTTCTAAGCTTTTTGCCTCCGGAGTGATAACACAGGAATTTACCCTTCCCTGCCAGGCTGGTTGAGGATTTGGGAAGCGGCAGCCTCGGTTTCCTGATTCGGGCACCGGGTTGAAGATGGTTGGACCGGTTCAATCGGATTGGCTTTCTCACAAGCCGGCTGAAAAACCATCTCCGACTATCCTTGCACACAAACAGCTGCAGGTCTTGAAGATGAGGTCTGATTTTCTTTTCTTTTTTTTTGTTTAAATCTTGTTTATTAAATATAATAGTCAGAGTTCACATGTCACTACAAGCCAAACATTACAGTTTACAGATTATAATGGCTGGTCCCTTGCAATATTTAATCTTTTTGTGATATATGTCAAGGTCCTTGCAAACTGTAATTTCCGAAGATGTTTTAATGTAAAAATTCACTTATGTTTATCTACCTACAGTACATATTTTATAGTCACAAGTATTGTGTATGTAAGAATTTGTCTATGAAATAAGAGTTCTGAAAACATGCATCCAAACATAAAAACATTAAGTAGTCAGCCACTCTCTGTTATGTTTTCTGTTCTAGGCTAAGATTCAGCTCCTATTTCACTTTCTTTTCTGAGATACTTAAAGAGGTTCTCTGAAAGATGGTTTGCTAATGGACCCGTCCCAACCTCAGAGCGGTGTTCGTAGCTAGCAAAGGGCACCAGGATGAAAAGTGAGAGCTTTTCCTCCATAAAAACATCCCAGCTTCTCTTGTGAGTCCATTAATTAATTCATCCTTTCAATAACAACATGCAGGGGGTCTGCTTAGTAAACCAGCCCCAGTGGACGAGCTCTGTGTACAATGTACTTAATTTGGTTAATTTCTCTTGGTTAATGGGGGCTGGGTTTAATCCGAAACACCTAAGGTCAGTGTCCACAGGGGGACATCCAAAAACTCAAGATGGAAGTCGCTCCTATATAAGTAAAGACCTTTTTTTTTTTCTTTTGGCATCCTTCCTTCCTCACTTTCTAGTGGACAGTTTTGTAACTCTACTAGCACTGATGATGTTAACTAGTTGGGCAAGGAAGCATCTGCAAGAAAATCACCAAGCTCAGAGAGCACCAAGGACCCCACAGTCCTACCCCACTTTCTCCTCCTCTTCCTCCTCCTTCCCCAATCCCACTTCCTTCTAGCACTGATGGTGTTAACTAGTTGGGTAATGAAACATCTGTAAGAAAACAACCAACCGCAGACAGCATTAAGGACTCTGCTATTGGTAATTTTCTAACCATCCCCGCCCAAAAAATGCAATGAAAACTATCCATGATAAATATTGCAAATTCAGCCACTGGTCGTATAAATATCTCGGTTATATGTGTCGTGTGAACAGAATCAAACAACAGCATCAGAATTGGGGGCACAAAGAGATGTAGACTGGGGCCATGGGTACAAGGCAAGAAAGGGTGATTCCCCACTCATCTGTATACACAAATACACATTTCAGATTCGCACGTTTGCTAGAGGACAATTTTCGTTGTTTTGCCACTGAATTGCTGCAATAAACTACCCGTGATCAAGCCCTGCAGCAGAGGCCCCCTGCCTTCAGAGGACCCGTGCTCTCTCAGCAATTTAGGGGAGAAAGGGCGTCCAAATGAAATGATAGGGGTTGAAAGTCACCAGCTGTACCCCAAAATGCCCATTAAGACATGTTCACAGGCAGGTTTCCTCAGGTTCCAAAGCATGTACAAGGTGGCCACTTGAGATGGCTATCGTAGACCCTGGGTTAATCCCCAAAGGCAATGAAACACAATTACTGGAACATTCTACACCAGGAGTGTCCAACCTTGGCAACTTCAAGACCTGTGGACTTCCAACTCCCAGAATTCCCCAGCCAGTCCACAAGTCTTAAACGTTGCTCTAGGAGATGACCAGGCTGAGCACGAGGAAGGGGTCAAACACATCATCAGTCTGGAGTCCCTTCACAGCCGCCAGAGATCTAAGTCCAGCCCACCACGAATTCCATTGACTCTTATCTACCGCCAATTTGCTTTGACCAGTGGTGGGATTCAGCCAGTTCGCACCACTTCGGCAGAACCGGTAGCTAATTTTTGGTTGCCCAGGGCCAGAAAGGACTTCCAGAAGCGGCAGCCACGCAGAGAACCGGTTGTTCCCACATCTGAATCCCACCACTGGCTTTGACCATTAGTAGTTCAGATTCTTGTGGAGAGGGTTAGCACAGAAATAAACCTGTATTCATTTGAACTGCCTGGACTCTGGATTTCCTGAGCTTGACAGTTGTCAAGTTGGGACACCCCTGTTCTACGTCTAAAGAAATCCATCATATGGTGACTTCCTGTATAACAGCCCAGCTACTAATACAGCGACTGGAGTTCTCCACACTTACTGAATCTCCTATGACCCAACCACACTTAGCATTCTGACCACTGAGCCAAAGAGCTTCTTTTTGCAAGAGACTCTTATAGCCACTGAGCTCAACTCCTCTTCAGGGCCAGAATCCAGACACAACACCAGCATAATAAAAGAGGCTTTCCTCCACGCAAGACAGATTGATCCCTACAATTTGTCTGGCCCAAAACCACTCTTTCTCGGCTCCATCCAACTCAGCCCCAACTCTCTGACCCATACGAAAGCCAGTCTCCCCCTTTATCCCCAACTGCAAGAGCAGTGCAAAGCTATAGGACCATTGATCCAAGCTCCTGGCGTGGCAGCGGAGACCCCACCATGCCTTTTCCTGAGGTCTCTGGATGTGCCCACCAAGTTGGAGGCAAGGTTGCAAGTTGAAAAGGAGGTGGTGAGGAAGGGAGACTGTTCTCTTTCAGGCTGGGCAGGAGACTGTCCTCTTTCAGGTTTTGCTGCCAAGCGACAGCCCAACTGGCTGGGTAAACCAGGCCACTGAAGGACCCACATCCCCTGTCTGTGGAGAGTCTCAGTCATCCAGGTCATGGTTGGGCCAAATGTGTTTTTTCAAGAGGCAGCTGGACTTCCTTTTTTTAAAAGACATTTCGCTTCTGATCCAAGAAAGAAAAGGCGCATCCACACCCTGTATTACGTCAGGATCTTCTAATCGAGAACCTAGACTGCCTAGTAACACTAGGGATCCTCTTCAAAACAGTTGGGGTGGCCTTCCACAGGCGTGCCGACAGGCAAAGGGAGGGAAGGACACTGAGAATTAAATGCCCAAGGGGAAAAAGACCAAGAAGGTAAGTTTTTCATTCTGAGCAGCAGTCAATTTAAGGCCTCTGAAGGATGCCATTGCCACTCCCCTGCTCTGCCAGGCAGGACCTTGAACCTGAACTGTTGCTTTGGGGTTCCACTCTGGGGAACATCTGGGGAGGAATGCTTCGCTTAAGGTCAGGGAGAGGCCATTAACAACACAGAAAGCACCTCTTCCACTCTGGCTCTTCAAGCACAGAAACACGCATACCCCCCCACCCCACCCCCACACCCCCACTCTGAAGACTTCTGCTCTCAGCCAGCCCAGTGAGCTTCTCCTGGCCATTAGCAACCCAGAATGACACCATTTCGACCCTTGTGCACGGACATTCTTGGGTATGCTGAACCAGAAGTTGGCGTGCAAAGAGCAGAAGCTTTTGGAAAGACAACACAACGCTCCGGAGCGAAGGACAGGGCGTGGGGTGTTATCATACAGAGGAAGCCTGGTGTGGATACTCACAACAGCCGTGCCCGGATAGGACTTGCTCTGTCGCGATTCCATGGTCCAGTGGCCTGAGCTGAAACCCGATCAATCCTCTCTCCACCTTCTTTCCTGCCTTCACTATTCCCCACTTTTGGGCGAGCCAGAAAGTTGCATTGCATCCTCTCTAAAAATACAAGTGCCTTCGCTCCAGTTGCCACTGTTGCTGCTGCTGCTGCTTCTGCTGCTACTGGGCGAGCCAGATGCTAATGGACTGTGTTCTTTTCTCCTCTCGCCCATCATTATGTCAGGAAGGATATTTAATAGCTCCCTGCCTCCCTCGCAGCAACAAACAGCCAGGGGGAGGGGCAGGTGCCAGTGCCACAGGGGAAGGGAGGCTGCGCTGGGCTGGGCTGGGCTGGGCTGAGCAAGGAACTCTGCCATCAACACCGGAGTTGGCCCCAAGAGATTTGCCAGCTCCTTCCGCTAACATGGGCAACAAGGCAACGTAGTAGCTCCAGCAAGCCCTTTTGCAGACAGGAATGGTGGCAAGGGTGTAACAGATCTAAAAACAGGTGGGGGGGGAGGAAGCAGGACTTGATTGCACACTTATAACTACCACCTGCATCACAAGAGCCCCCAGGAACGTCCCTGGCCCAGCCACCTCTTTTCAGTCCCAGGTTCAGACATCTTGTGGTTCCGTTGGGCTTCGCTCCGCATGTGGCCAAGATGGTTACGAGAACTGTGAGGCATCTCTAGCCTAACAAAGAGGAGGATTGGGAGGGACAATCTTCCAGTACAGGTACCTCTTGACTTACAGCAGTTCATTTAGTGGCCATCTGAAGTTAAATGGCACCGAATTTTTCACACTTACGACCGTTGCAGCGTCCCCATGGTCGCACGACTTACATTCAGATGCTTGACAACTGACTCACCTTTATGACGGTTGCAATGTCCCAGGGTCATGTGCGATCCCCTTTTGTGACCTTCTGACAAGCAATGGGGAAACCAGATTCACTTAACAACCGTGTTGCTAACTTAACAACTGCAGTGATTCACTTAACAAGCGCGGTGAGAAAGGTTGTAAAATGGAGCAAAACGCACTTCACAAGTGTCTCACTTAGCAACAGAAAGGTTGGGCTCAATTGTGGCCCTAAGTGGGGGGCTACCTGCACTTGAGGGCTGTCACAGAGAGGAAGGGGTCAACCTATTCCCCAAAGCACCTGAGGGCAGGACCGGGAGCCACGGGCGGAAGCTCCTTCAAGAGAGAACGCACCTGGGAACAAGAGGGGAATTTCCTGACAGCGAGAACAATCCATCAACGGAATGGCTTGCCTCCTGGAACTGTGGGTGCTCCATCGCTGGAGGTCTTCAAGAGAAGATTGGACAGTCATTTGTCCAGGATGGAGTAAGGATGCCTGCCTTGGGCAGGGGGTTGACTAGAAGATCTCAAAGATCCCTTCCAGTCTTATGATTCTAGCGTCCACAGCTGGGGAATTCTGGGAATTGAAATCCACACACTTTAAAGAGCCCAAGGTTGTCAAATCTTGGTTCTCTGTTGCCCCCACCTTGATATCTGACTACAGATTATTCGGAAAGTGATGCTGGAACTGGGCACGAAGATGGATGGGCTCAATGAAAGAGGTGGTTCTATACCCCACTGCAGTTATTCTGGCCTCTGCCCTGAGCCATCCCATCATCCACAACTCCAGGGAGAGACTGCAACTGGCCAAGAGGACAACAGCCATTATGGCACTGGATCCTCAGGGCAGCTATAGAAGATAGAAAACTGAGTAACAGAGTTGGAGGTCTTCTAATCCAACCCCCTCCACAAGTAGGAAGCCCTCCACCATTTCAGACAAGTGGCTGTCCAGTTTCTTCTTAAAGGCCTCCAGTGATGGTGCTCCCACCACTTCTGAAGGCAAGTCGTTCCACTAGTGACTTGTTCTCACCGTTAGGAAATTTCCCCTCAGTTCTAGGTTGTTTCTCTCCTTGGTTAGTTTCCATCCAACCCATATCCTAGCTATCTCCTTTGATGAATGCTGGCGTCGACACACCTGTGCCTAGAACCCAGAATCAGGCCTGGAAGCGACCTTGGGGAGTCTTCTAGTCCAACCCTCTGCTCAAAGCAGACCACCTTCTACCATCCCAGCCAAATGGCTGCCCTGCGTCTTCTCAATAACTTCCAATGATGGAGCACCCTCAACCCCAGAAGGCAAGATGTTCCACAGGTTAATAGTTCTGTCAGGAAATTTCTCCTTAGTTGTGTTGTGAGTGTCCCTAGACCAGCTTGGGAAGTGTCAGAGTATGAGGATGAGCAGCCAGGCTCCTCTGGGTGTTTTCCCCTCCCGGCAGCCGAGGAAGAGCAGCCAGGCCCCTCTGGGTATTTTCCCCTCCCGGCAGCTGAGCCAGAAAGGGAGGAGATTTACAGGCAGTCTGGATCAGATTCACAAAGTGAGGGGTCAGATTTGGATCAAGAAGATAGATGGCTTGATCCGAGATTCCGAAGGTTTGATAAGCGACGGTGTCAGTTAAGTGGAAAAAGGAAGTAATGAGGGGAAGTGACGTATCGGACACTATATTAGAAGGGGACAGAGAGACTACGCCTTTGTCACGAGCAACGTTAATCAAGGAGTAGCCTGATATCTGGAGCAGTGCATTTGAATTCAGTCTTCTGATGTTTTGGAAATCTACGGAAGAATAAGGAGGCCTTGGACAATGTGATAAAGAAAGAGTGAGTTAATTGGGAAGGTGTGGGAAGAGCCTGTGTTAATCTAAATGTAAATAAATGAGAATTGGCCGTTCCTGCCAGCAACATGCCAGCAGCGTGCTTTGAAGTGAATCCTTTTGAAATGTGTTAAATAAACCTCTTAAAGACATATTTATGTGGATTTTAATGAGCTGAGAGGGGCCAGACAGAACAAGTTGTAGGCTGGTTCTCTGCTTGATAAGTTTCCATCAGTTACTTCGTGTCCTGCCCTCAGGTGCCTTGAAGAATAGGTTCAGCCCCTCCTCTCTGCAGCAGCCCCTCAGATACTGGAACATTGCTATCATGTCTCCCCTAGTCCTTCTTTTCACTAGAGTAGACCACAGAGGCGAGGGCCTGGGGAAAAAAACCCGGAAAAATTGGGGGGGGGGAAAGAGGGTTGTTGTTTTTTTTTTTCTTTTTTTTCTCCAAAGCCATTTGGGAAAAAAGAAAAAAAACTGATTTTTTTTCCCCCAAATTTTCTGGTTTTTTTTTTTTCCCCAGGCCTTCCCATCTCGAGTTAGACACACAGAATCCCTGCAGCCATTCTTCATATGTTTTAGCCCAGGGGTAGGCCACCTTGGCTCTTTTATGGCTGGCTCAGGAATTCTGGGAGTTGAAGTCCCCGAGTCATAAAAGAGACAAGGTGGCCTACCCCCCCCCCCCCCGTTTTAGCCTCCAGTCTCCTAATAATTTTTGCTGCTCTTTTCGGCACTCTTTCTGGACTCTTTTTTTTTTTTTTTTTTTTTGCATCACGGTGGCCAGAATTCAAAAAAGATGGTGAGACCCTAGAAAGGGTGCAGTGAAGAGCAGCCAAGATGATATAAGGAGGTTGATCTGGAGATAATAATATAAATATTATCGATGATAAGGAGATGATAAGGAGATTGATCTGGAGGCTAAATCGTATGATGAGCCTCAAGAAGAAATCCCGCTCTTGGTGGTCGGGGGCTTTGTCCACATGGCCTCCTAACATTATTTTCCGCTCCACCATAAGGAAGCTGCCAGGTCCAGCTTTCAGACAAACACAGCTTGCGTTTATTGTGGGTCCGATAATCAGGGGTTCTCAACCTTGGCAACTTTAAGACTTGTGGACTTCAACTCCCAGAATTCCTCAGCCAGCTTTGCTGGCTGAGGAATTCTGGGAGTTGAAGTCCACAAGTCTTAAAGTTGCCAAGGTTGAGAACCCCTGGATTAGCTTCTCAAATGCCAATTCCCAGCGTAACTCCCGGAGCCCAAACACATCCGACACTGCCCCCTAACGGCCACACAGACCCATGGCACCAGCAGTTGTTTTTGTTTTTTGTTTGGTAAAAAATTCTTTTATTGAAACAATCAACATCAAACATAAGATCATATTAGAAAGCAATCATCATATAACCTGCAATACAACACTAAGGATTAGTCTTTGTGAGCGTCTGGTTTAGTAAACATTCCTCTTATGTATGTTCTAACTACTGTTTCTAGTCTATCACGTATTGTTCATTCGAGCTTCAGAAGTGAATTCGTCTCAGTAGTAGTGCAATCCTTTATGATCCCTAGCAAAAGATCCTGAGGTAGAAATTCAGTATCCTGAGGTAGAAATTCAATACGCTTTTCCAATATTTAAGCAATCAACATTAAACCTGGGCTCCTATTAATAAGCTGTCCTATTTCTACCTCAGGATACTGAACTTCTACCTCAGGATTATTGGTTAGGGATCATAAAAGATTGTACTAATACTGAGATGAATAATATGTGATAGACTAGGAACTGTGGATAGACTATAGAAAAGAGAAACACTAAGCAAATAAATTGTAACAGGCGTTTAGTTGAGGCTTGATGTGCGGAGTGAAAAATGTTTACCAAACCAGACGATTATAAAGATTAATACTTAGTGATGTATATCAGGTGCTATGATGATTGATGCATACTATGATTTTATGTTCAATGCTGATTGTTTTAATAAAAGAATTTTTTCATTAAAAAAAATAAAATAAAATAAGCTGTCCTCATAAGACCTGAAAATACAGCATGAGGTATTAGTCTTTGTAAATGTCTGGTTTGGTACACATTCTTCGCTCCTTACGTCAAACCTCGACTATACACCTGATACATTTTATTTAATGGCTCAATTTCAGTGTCGCATTACACAACCTCCCACCCCAGATCCCTTACTAAGACTTTAATAGCATCTCGCTGGGCATGTGCTTTCGGCTTTCGAGGTGAGCTGTGTGCTAGTCTCTCTTTTCTTCAGCTACTGAAACCTGAATTGCACAGCAAGCAGCCATCAATTACGATCACTTGCTGCTGGTTGGCAGAAAACAGAGGCCGTGTTAGGTTCAACATGAAAAGGTGGACCGCTGTTCCTATACCGCACGGCATTTAACGCTTGACAGAGTATCTGGAGCCATTAAAGGAAGAATTTCCCCCAAGGACTTGAAAATATAAAATCAGAAGATGTTTTGTTCAGCTCCCAGAGCACACCACACGAATGAAGCAAAATGAGGTTAGTTGCACTCAGTTCAAGGCCAAAAACTTATAAGGGGTATGGATCTGCCACAACCGCTCCTGGATAAATTATTGGAAGCAGAAAATTCTATAACTCAATCAGAACATGTAACAATGATATCGAGCATTTGTAATGATAATAACAACAACAACAGTCAGCCAGCCCACAAGTCTTAAAGGGGCCAACGTTGAGGACCCCTGGCCTACAGTACTTTTAGTAATGCAGTTATCTTACATTCTCCTAAAGAGCTACTCAACAACCTAAGTTTTGTCCTTGGGGCCCCTCATAGAAACGTTGACAACTGTTTGCCACCGATAAGGACCATCAGAGCTGGGCAGGCATTTGGATTCATCTGCTTCTTGCCCAAGACACCTCAAGCAATGCTCCATAGCTACTCAACACCACATCTACAACATCCCACAAGACTCCATCAATACAAGTAGAACCCAACCAGGAACTTAGCACATTGCCTAGAAACCGCTCAGAAGACTTCAGTTGGTTGATTATCTATACCATATCTGCAGCTCCATGACAAATTTTAGCTTTCTGAGAAAAGAAGAAATGCCTGAAATTCTTCCCCAGAAATCTTGAGAAACATTTTCATGATTTGTTCATGATTTAACCATATAAAAAGCCATCCATGTTTCTAACAATTCTGTTGTTTTTTTTCCTTCTGTCTTTCTGAGAAGATCTAGACATAAGTCTCACAGTTTTGTTCTTACCTACATTAATTATTTGCTTTAATTGGGTTGTTTATATTTTTTTGTAATACAGATAGTCCTTGGCCTATGATGGGTAGGCCACCTTGGCTCTTTTATGACTCGTGGACTTCAACTCCCAGAATTCCTGAGCCAGCACTTCGGTCACTAAACAAACTGTTGTAAGTTGAGGACTACCTAAGGTTGGTAGTCTGTCCAATGACCATCCAGAGTCACCTTGAGCGAGTTATTTGATAAATAACACACCATCCTTTTAAAGCAGACATGTCAAACCCGCGACATCACATGATGCCATGGGACGTATCAGGACTGTTTTGCCATTGTCGGAAGTGGGGTGGGCGCGGCTTCTGCGTGACGCACCCGGCCCGCGGGCCGGCAGTTGGACACCCCTGCTTTAAAGGAAGATTCCTTTGACTCGGCCTCTGACCAATAATAGTAATTGGAAAAGCAAAAGCCGTGCAACATTGCAACTCAGGCTTGCAGGAACCAATTTTACAACTAGAAAAATCTGCCACTTCCCCAGATTTAAAACCGAGCTCGCTCTTGCTTGCCAAAGTAATGTTATATCTAGGTGTTTGTACTCATTTTTTTTCATTCAGAATTATTCCTTCCACCTCGAGTGCGCAGCAAAGAGCTGATGACAATTAAACAGCAGGGCCAGCGTAGTGGTATCACTTTTCTTCCACAGCGGGAAGAGGTCAAGAAAATCCGACATCTTTCTTACATGTGCAAACTTGACTTTGTTATCTCTCTCTCTCTCTCTCTCTCTCTCTCTTCTCTCTCTCTCCCTCCCTCCCTCTCCCTCTCTCCCCCCTCTCCCTCACTCTCTCTCTCTCCCTTTCTCCCTCCCTCACTCTCCCTCTCTCCCCCCTCTCCCTCACTCTCTCTCTCTCTCCCTCTCTCTCCCCCTCTCCCTCCCTCTCTCTCTTTCTCTCTCTCTCTCTCCCTCCCTCTCCCTCTCTCCCCCCTCTCCCTCACTCTCTCTTTCTCTCTCTCTCTCCCCCTCTCCCTCACTCTCTCTCTCTCCCTCTCTCCCC